>JADBJO010024289.1:0-25373 GCA_016801955.1 Conus betulinus
TAGCATGTGTGCAGTCAGTGCATCCAATCATTCCTGAGAACCCACTCATTTAAAAAAATTTCCTTTTTGTTCTGTCAGCTTCCTCTTGGATGGTCAAAGTAGACATGCTGGTCCAGAGACTTGACACAATCACATTTGTCACTCGGTGAATTACTGTACTAACAGTTCCTTTGGAAACACCAAAAATGTCACCAAGAATTTCTTGAAAAACTCCCAGTGGCGTAAAATTGCAGGGCAATCATACTTTGCACACTTGCAGGCAAACTACCCTTCCTTGTTGCCAATGACTCAAGTGGATCACAAAACGATCAATAAGCTCCAGCAGTTTTTGTCTTGGGAATCTATATGGATGAAAAAGTTCATCATCGTCATACACATCTAAAGGGTTTGTCCTGTCATGGAAAATCCGTTCTCTTCTTGTTAATTGAATCAATTGGTGTACAACATGCCACACAGCTGCCATGTTGGATCCCGGACTGTAACTCGATGCTTCTCGTGATTTAGCCAATGAACCATGGTTGTTTGATGAGGGTCGAGGATCTAGGGCAGAATCGTCCATCTGTCTGTCGCGGTTCTTTGAACCACGGTCAACCAACCCTGGCGGGTCTCCGGACGGCTGACCAGTGCTCAACTGTTGACTTAGTTCCCATGTACCCAGTTGCAGGTATGGGACCAGTTTTTCTTCTTCTGTGCCCAGTCTCGGAAGTGGTATTGTGTGGACTGCCATCATCACATCTGAAATTGAGGTCAGAATGATTTTTTCATGTGTTTGTGCAAGTCTACCCCAGCTTGGACAGCAACACACCTGACCAGTGATGTGAATTCCAGCAGGATTTTCATACTTTTCAGTCTTTTAGATTTGAGCTGCCTCCATTCTGTTCTCATATGGCACCGTGAGCTTGATCATGATCACTGCTTGGTTGACTGAGAGTGGACTACTATGTCTGGTCTCATGCCACTCTTGCCGATGATCTCTGGGTGACTCTTCCATTCTGGGAGGTCTGCAGTGCACTCCCAGTCATCTGCCCTGTCCAGCAGACTCTGCCTGCATGTTCTGAGTGGCACACTGTTTGCTTCTTGGCCATTATTTGCTGCCTCCTGCCGTGAAGAATGTTGCGGGTGCTTTTGGAGTCCTGATTTTCCCTTTTGTTGGTGTTGGTACTAGCCCAGACTGCTTGTGCAATCTCTTTGAGCACTTGGTTGTGCCTCCATGTGTACCTTCCTTGAACCAGGGCTACTTTACATGAGCTTAGGACATGCTCCACTGTTTGTTTTTTTCACGGCGTGTGTGTGGGTGTGTGTGTGTTTGTGTGCAGGATCATCTGTTTTTTCCCCACTTCACACGTTGTCCATTGCCCTTGCTGGGTTCTGCCGGACTGCTTTTTTTGAGTTTTTTGGTCGTCTTCTTTTCTCATCTCCTGAATCATTATGTCTCTTTTGACTTTTCCTTTGGCCTTTGACCACCATTCAGTTTTGGTCACCCCCAGTCTTGTCTGTTGGCCTGTGTGTGTCCTGTTATTTTCTCTGTCTTGAGACTTTTCTTTCGCAGAATCCATCGCCTCTTGAACTTTCCATTTTCTGCCCGTCTTCAGCTGGGGCTTGATTGCTTCTACCACCTTGTCTCCTGAGTCCTCCAGCATGCTTTGAAGTCTGATCTTCCCTGCTTTGTATTCCTCCAGGATGGATTTCAGTGGTAGTTTCAGCTTTGCTTGATGACAGTACAGTGCTATGTCGGTCAGACAGGGTGGACACCAAGCCATTTCCCTTGTGAACTTGTTGATTTTAGCTTCCATTGCCTCCATTATGCTGGTGCAGATGTCGTATATTCATCAGAGGCCATAGGAGCTTTGGTATCAGCATGAACTGCAGACACCAGACCTTGTATTTGCCAGGGAGCCCACACTGGGTCAATAGTCTCCAAGCCTTCTTCCGACTCTGTTTGGTTTTCTTTTTGCTCTTTGTGTGTCTTTCAGCGTATCATCATACCATCTTCCAAGGCTCTTGACTGGCTCTTCTGTGACTGTTGGAATGGCCTGGCTGGCAACACTGAAGACCACAGATTCTGCCATTTTTCCTTTCCTCAGTGAGAAACTCCGTGATTTCTATGGCTTGAACTTCATTCTGGATGAGGCAACTATGTCGTCCAGCCTCTCCAGCACATGACGTGTCTCGTCTTCTCTGGATGAAATCACTGTAGTATCATCCATGAAGGCCTTGAGAGGAAGCATCCAGTATCCATCACCAAGGTCTCTTTGTCTTGCTTTGCTTGTTGCTGCTTTCAAGATGACTTCCATTGCCATTTGATCCAATCTGTTGTGTACTTATTAACCTACCCTTATTTTAAAGGTAGGTTTTACAAAAAAGTTTTAAAGACTCTACATACAAAGACTCTGTCGTCTTAGTAGTGCTTCAGTTGTGTATTGCAACATGCTACAAACTGTAAAAAGTCATGTCTGTACTTTTCCATTAAAAGTGTTTATTTGTTTCTTGAAATGTGGTGTTCCTTGCTCATTCTGTGGCTGTTTTGACAGCCCACGGAGTGTTACAGTAGTCTTTGCTGATGATTGTTTTCTCTGAAAATGTCTGAATGGTAGCCATATATATTTTTCTCTGAAATGCCTGAATGTATCCTTGCATTTTTTTTCTGTATGAACAGATAGGACAAAGAATGATTTTAAGCATGCTTGATCAAACCTATACACTTTAGGCTTGTATACAGAAAGTCAGAATTCAGGGTTATTTTGAAAGGTCAAGTAGTAAGAACTAAGTTTGAATCACCCTGGCTCTGTGAAAAAGTTTTTTTTAAATGTGAAATGATGATTTTTATCCTGGAATGTGGGGTCAGTAAATTAGTGCATTATCATAGGTCAGCAAAAATAGCAGAAAAATGCATGTCTTGTGGGACTTCTTGTATTTCTATGCCAAAAAAAAAATCTGAAAATGTTGCCTAGTAACGTATGAATCAATATGGATGTGTTTAATCGCCATCTGTTTGATTCTCCAGGCTACACCTGAACAGAAAACCCTAGACCAAATGGCTATATGATGACCATGAATTTGAGAAACTCAGAGACTTAAAAAAAAAAAAAAAAGTTCCAATGCACGTAACTCGGCTATGTGCTAGTATGCAGGCAGGGTGCATTTTACACCCCTTCAACTCGATGCGTCATACCTGTGCCATAATAAAACTTGCAAACAGGCTGCCAGCATCAGTCTTGAACCCAAGCAGATAACTGTCGGTGGAAAATATGTGATGCTGACAGACATTCTTTCATTCAGTCATGGCCTGTACCCTGCAGCCTTCTGGCCACCTCTCAGATGCCTACTCCATCCTGCAGCCAGGCGATAGCTCGGGCACGATCGAAATTTTCTCAACTTTCGTCTCGCTGGCATGTTGGTGTTGTGCTTCAGAACGGGTATTCGACGGCTTTTTTATGGCCATTGTGGTGAGCACAACGCACTCCCATACCTTCATGCTGTCACGTGCATCAGGATTTTCACCTGTAGACAGTTCGAGTCAGTGTGCACGGATTGCTGACAAACAGCTTGTTTTGCCAAACAAGAGCACTTTTCTGCACGCTCAAGGGGGAGTCAGTGCAGCTGTTGCATGCTTGGCAGTATTTATTGAGAAGGCCTGACGACTGTCGCGTTCAGAAACCTTGGCAATTACTAACCTTATTTGATATTTGATTTTGAAAGCACCTAAGGCATTCTGCGGTGTGGTTTACATTTTATAGTTTTTGTATATTTTAGCAAGGATCCATATCCAGCAGGAAGTTTACACATTTTGAAGTTTTTGTATATTTAGCAAGATCCATATCCAGCAGGAAGTTTACATTTTGAAGTTTTTGTGTATAAAACTTTGAGAGAATAATGGATGAAGCCAAATCATGCTTAGATCTGCATAATGCTACACTTCCTTAAATCAATTACTTGTCATTTACATATGAAATGTATGAACTCGCCAAGTGTAAGAGCCTGTGGCCTGACAGTACAACATATCTCTCTCTCTCTTCCTTTGTCACAAGGAATTATTTCCATAAGTTGTTTATTTTGTCCATGAAGGAAAATTATTTTGTCTGCATTGTTTTGATAATTGTTTTAATGCTAAACAAAACATTTCACTAGTTGATGTATTGATGGATTTATGTGGGAAGCGTTCATGATCAACGGTGTTGTTTGACTTTTTTTCTCTCACACACATGTGTGCAAGAAACTTCGCTCTCCCAACCCCCCGCCCTGGCTCTACTTCCCCTTCCCTTCCCCTGGGACTTCTTTATTGCTCTTTCCTACCTTGTTTGCTTGTAATATTTCTTTTATTCTTTTTCAGTTTACTTGATTCAGTGTCTTTGACTTTCTGAAACACAAATGGATAACAATTAATCTATTCTTTCAGTCCAGACTGCAATTTTGTAATTTTTGTATATAAAACTTTAAGAGAAGTGACGGACATATTTACCAATGGATGAAATGCAGTAATGCTCACATCTGCTTATGTTACACTTCTTTGACTTGATTAGTATCATTTACATATGAAATTTATGAACACATCAGGTAAATAAACAAAGTTCTCTATAATATTTTGGCTCAAAATTCTTTTTCTCTATTTTTTTTTTTCAACCTTTGGTAACAAAGGACTAAGTGTATTTCATCATCTGGCATAACCGACACATCAGATTGCAAAAAATTACACGATTTACCTCAAATGATGCACATTGAAATAAGATTTATCCAGTCCAACCTACCATTATACATTTGAGTTTTTTGGTCCATATTTAGTCGCAAACATTGCTTTAAATCATGAGTATCGTAAAACATTCTACACAAATTAAATCTTTCAGTGGGTTAAATGTGGTCATCCCAATTTTGCTATTAGCAGTCAATCAAACACTTATGAAACATTGCGATGAAATTATTTATTTCCCACACCTTGATTTAACTACACCTCACCAAAACTATTGCTATATAAACACACTACACATCACCAAAACTATTGCTATATAAACAACACACAATGTTAATACCCAGTGCTTCTTGCCTCTAGCATCTAAAATCGTACATTTTGCATGCTGTGTAAGGTAATCTATGTTAGTCCATTTTGTTATTGCTTAAACCAATATTGAATGCAGTTAGCCTCAAAATTCATATACGTGGAAATCTGTTTCACCATACCAATGGGAGCACACACAGAGCTATACCTAAATACTATTTAAGAGCAAAGAAATGAGCTGAGACAGTAAACAGCAGCTTGGTCTAACCCACATATTTCTGATCCATATAGCAGTACTAGCTGAACACATGCATCAACATGCTTTATGAACAGTTCGAAAGAATTATTTAGAGCATATAGCTTCCATACAAAACATAACAATGCATTATTCGTGCAACTGGCAAGATCTTTACAAGCAGCAGTGAAACTGGAGAGAGAGAGAGAGAGAACAGACAGGCAGAAAGAGGGGTGACAGAGAGAGAGAGAGAGATACAGATGAAGGTAAAAGAAGGAAAAAAAAGAAGGAAGAAATATGGAGATGGAGAAGAAATCCATAGTTTTTTCTGACAATGTTGGCTCTCTCCTGTAAATGTCGCAACTTTCACGATTTTACCTCAAATGATGTACATTGAAATAAGATTTTATCCAGTCCAAACCTACCATTATACGTTTGAGTTTTTGGTCCATATTTAGTCGCAAACATTGCTTTAAATCATGAGTATCATAAACATTCTACACAAATTAAATCTTTCAGTGGGTTAAATGTGGTCATCCCAATTTTGCTCCCCGTTTTGTCGCAATTTTCGTGTCACTTGCCGGGAGGAGGGGGGGAATGGGGCCGCCACTTTTTGTTGCCATTGCGACAAAACGAGTGATCAAGACATACCACGATGTAACAAACCCTGAATCGAAGAAAGAAGTTGAAAACATGATAGAGAGTTTACAGTGGAGTGATGTTCGGTGAGAATCAATCCATAACTCAGGTACAGTAGTGATGTTTGTAAAATAAAATGGATATTGAATGCAGATCATTTGAGAAAACTGAATGAAAACTTCTCAGGCAGTCGACACTTTGTCTCTTTCAAAAGACAAGGCATATGAAGATGAAAGAAATACTACGTTAAAAAGTGTTACAGTATGCAATGAAATCAAATATCAATGATATATCTTATGAAGAGCTATGATTTTCTGTTCTTTATAATCTTTTTCATGATTTCCTACACATGAAGTTAGATCAAAGGCCATTTTTTTCATATGCAGCAATGAAAAAGTGGAACATGCAAAGAGGACAGCAGGTAGAATTTTGATATTGGAAGACTAGTACAGCAAACAATATAGGAGGACAAACATCAAGGTCATAGCAACGACAAAAGAACAGTTGAAAAGTATCTCTGAAAAAACGAATGGAAGTACTGCTAAGATCAAAAGCTCTGTGGGTAGTTGAGCGAAAAAGCAAACTGTTTCAATCATGAAAACATCATTTTGTAAACTGAAATATGACCAGGATTACTGATTAACAAGATAGGGTTTTAACAAACCTGAAAAAACATTCGTAACAGGAGTTCAGAAGTTTTGCAAATTATGGTACACATAATCTAAAGAAGATTGTGAAATAAGAGATCTAGTCACCAATGTATCACTTCAGAATGAAGAAATAAAAGCCCTGGCTTAGATGGATTTGGACTGAAATCTTTATTCTTTTAAGAAAGAAATTGGTCATTTTGTCATTAGATTTTTTGAATACAAGTTTTAAGGAGGATTGTCCAGTGTGTCCTTTTTCTTTTTCTTTTTTTTTTTAAAGGGGGCAGCAGAGGGACATCCAGAGTCATGAACCAGTGCCCCCCCCCCCCCCCCCCCCCCCCAGAGTGTCAGGAGATACGGGCCGAAACGCTTGCTTGAAGGGGGCTTTCTCTTCGGAGGACTCTCTGCTGCCACGCTCTCCACGAGTTTCTACTACATTATTACATGCATTCCTAAGGGATGCAGAGACAAGATATAAACAAAATGGAAACCAATTTCACTCTTACATATAGCCTATAAAACAGATCATTATGTTCTGGAAATCATATTTTGAAAATGTATTGCCATGGCTTATTATTGAAGATAGTGGCGTGGAAAGTGTACTCTCCACGGGCAAAATCGTGGAATGTATACCACGGCTGATCCATGGAATGTATACATTCCACGATTGGCCCGTACACTTTCCACGCCAGTACACTTTCAATGCAACAAAAACGATTTTGTAATGGATAAGAATATTCTATAGGAATATCAAAGCTTGTATTGGTGCTTAATGGTCAGGTTTCAGTCTGGTTCAATATTAAATGTGGTAGTAGACGAGGAGAACCTCTACCTATCTGTTCTGTGTGTAAATACTAGCCATAATCGTAAGAGAAAATACAGATATTCACAATAGAAAAGTGAATGACACTGAATACAAACTATCAGACTATGCGGATGACAGAGAGTTTTTAATGGCAGGTGACATATTTTTGAAATTTGCATATAGATGTTATAAAGCATGGATGAGTTTCTTTTGTAAATTCTGGCAAAATAAGGGCTATTTAGTCAAAAAATAAAAAGAATTCTGGAGTTAGATAGATACGGAATTAGACATGCAGGAGTGTGAAACATGTTTGTCAGTTTTCTGAATTAAAAAAGGTAATTACTTCCATATAACTTTCCTGGATTCATAAAACTAAAAAGCAACCAACTGGGTGGATGCATGTTTTGCATGCATACTTCCTTCAATGACCGCTTATGGTCCCCGCATTCATTTCCCGGTTTAAAGAAATAATGAGTTTTGGTCAGATGTCACTGAAGATTGTCAAGATTTTTAGCCGAAAGTGCATACTAGAAAGTTTCGCTGAAATATTTCTCCAACTATATGATGCTATAATAAACAAATCCAAGTAGAAAATATGTACTTTGTTTTGAGAAAACTTGATAAAAAGAATGTACACAGTCTTGCACATTTTTATGATAAAGGACAGTTTCTTTTTTAAGTGTGTTTCAAACCGAAATATGACATCAACATTGATTTTGTCATCTCTGCAGGATCTGCATTAATAATCGATTACATTACAAAATCTAGCATTATTATAAAGAACAATAAATACACAGACTAAATTTGCTGTTTCAAGAAGATGTTTGCTGTTCAAAAAGGTTTGAAGCACTATAACAATATACTCACTGAAATGGATGTTCGACAAAATGCTGTGAAAAATGGGGTGTCAAAATTTTCGGTCAGGATTCAAAGTCAGGCTAAGAGAAAGGGGAGGAGGAGGGGGGACAGGGAGAAGTGGATGGAAAAGGGGACGGTAAAGGAGGGAAGAAGGGTGCCGGAAGAGAGGAGAGGGGAAGGAGGAGGGGGAAGAGGAGAGGGGAAGGAGGAGGGGGAAGATATGACAAGCGGTGGAGAGAAGGATTGTGTGGAACGGGGAAAAGAGAAGGGAGAGGGGAGACAGGAAAAGGGAGAATGGAGAAATGTGGGTTGGGTGGGGGGGGGGGGGGGGGGGGGGGGGGGTAAGGAGAGACTGGGGAAGGAAAGGGGTACAAGGGGGAGGGTTCAGGAGAGGAAGGAGGGAAGGGGGCAGCTAGTACTGTATATATAGATACAAATACGAATACAAATATTCACGGTGTTAGGCACTCCACTCATTCACATGGTAGGGGAGGGTGGGGAACATGATCAAAACTGAACAATTACATTATGAAAAGTAACATATGAAAAGTAATTACACAAGCAATCATCTTCGCGATTTGGAACGCACATTATGGGAATGTCCAAGGCAGCAAACATGAACACTTACTGCCAGAAAAACATGATCGCAGTCTGCATCCAGATTTCCATCTACACCAGTTTTAATTATGAGAAGGGACAGTCTTCTTCTGGCTTGGAACTTTGATGTAGTCTTTTCATTTCCTCTGATTGTTGATTTAAATGTACCATGATTTAACTGAAAATGTCAGTCGTCAAACAACTAATCTGTCCTGTGTCACTGACTGAAGCAGAATTTCTGACACTATCATCACTGTGCACAACAGTCTTGGTTTCTTCATACACATGAGCGGACGTAATATGCTTTACAGCTGTCGCAGACTGTAAAATTTCACCATGACACGGTTCAAGATAATTTTCATTTTCTTTCTTAACATCTGTGGCAGCGTGACAGTCCATCCAGTCTCGCAGAGTCTGCCTCACTGTCACTGGCGATGGATCACTGTCACTCATAGTGTTCTGCAGCTAGTTGTCAGGCGGTGTCGCCCATGCCCTCTCTGCTCCATGTCACTGATCGTCACTGGGGCCGTCATCTCAAAAAGTTCCTGTGCTGTAGCATTGATTCCACTATAAACTAAACAGAAAAAGGTGTGGGGAGATGAAAAAGAATTTTCCTCTGCTCCTGAACCAATGTTTTCCTGTGTGCCTTGGCTCTTCAGCGACAGACATTTTTTGTGATAGGCAACTGTGTCACTGTGAGCTTGTTCAACATGGGACTGACTTAATGGTTTCAGACGGGAGTACTACAACTGTTTGCTGTTGCATACCTCCTACATAGAATGACGGAATTCTGAAACCCTTTAAGAGATTGTTCAAAATATCTTCCAAGCCAGATAGGAGCCCATTCACTGACATCCTGGCGTACTCTATCCAAATAACTTAACAAAATCTTCAGACACTTTTCAAAAGCCTTCCTCCTGGCAGCCAGACAAGGAATGCTCTACTACTGTATATAAATGGAAACAGAGAGTGACAAATATTCTATATTTTCTCTTCTATTTTCTTCTTGAGACTTTCCATTGTTTACATTTTCATTTAACTGTGCTTCATCACTTAAGCCATTTGTTTAATTCAGATACCTTACAAAAATTTAGGGCGTATACCCACAATTAAATGATTATTCATGTGGATAAGAACTGCTTTTAGTTATGGTTAAAAACATTCCCTGGTAGAAAAAGTTAGGTGTTACATCTGAATGTGATAGTTATGTGTATTCAAATTAACAGGCTGATTTGTCAGAGCTGTAGTTCTTCAAAGTACTGCGTTCTCTGTTCTATTTCAGATGAACTTCCCCATCACTTTTACATAAGCATTTATCTTTTACCATATTCTCTGTTCGGCAGTCCTGGGGTTGTGTTTAACACACAGAACAAAAATGTACATCGAAAGTTCTGTACAACTGAATCACAGCAATAAAATCAGGGAACAAAGGGTCACAATTTCGGGATGATTTCTACAAATGGTGATCAGTACACAGTTCAACATAACAATATGGGACAATGACATTCTTGACCACTGCAATGTATCGGGATTTTACTGAAGATACTTGTACAGATGTACATCACGTTATGTTGCTTGTCTATTCACGGAATCCTCTCACAGATGAAAGTATATCTACAATGTCAGACGGTCACTTTTCACAGCGATTCATTCTTGCTGGTACATCAAGGTATGTTACGCTTAGTCTCCTCCTCATCTTCCTCTTCCTCATCTGAAGTGTCCCCCGTGGTTTCTCCAAAAAGCTCAATACCTCCGGTCAGATCCAGAGGAGGGGCATTCTTGCCGGACAGCTTGAGGGCGATCAGCTCCTGGCGCTCGTACAGACCAAAAACGACCAGCTGCCCGTTCAGCATAGCCTGGCAGCACAGCATGCGTGTGTCAGGTGTGAACACTGCCAGGGCCGTGCCTTGCTCCAAATCCTGTAGCATGGAAATATACGAATCTTGGAGCCCATAATGAAATATATATGGGTATTTGCTCAGGGCCACTTCATATAGTTATGTGAAGCGGTCCAAGCAAACACACATATACATACACGGACTGTTTGGAGGTAAATGATTGTCAGACTAACTTTGGATGTACTGACGACACACACACACACACACACCACACACCCATGCACACATACAACAAGCATATGTTTCACCACCATCCCTCCAGTTCCTATTCTTTGCTTTCCACCCTTTACACCTTCACCCCTCCCTCCTATCCGCTTCCTTTACTCCATGCCTCCCTACAGTTTTTCCAGTGATCACTTTTTCAAATGAACTTTTTTCAGTGCAGAAATCTATGCTGTTTTTGTTTGTCAGTTGGCCAGTGCTGCTAGAAAAAAAAGTGGTAATAAACCGAAATATTGCAGTTAATCAGTGTAGTTTGACTTCAACTTTTTATCTTTTGGGCATGATGATTTTGTACACAACACATATATTTACATTATGTCAATAATACACGTATATCACATATTCTGGTAAAACACAATATGACGCAATGCAGTGACAAAAAAAAGATAATAACGAATACGTAATGCTCTAAAAACACAATAAAATAAAACTATGCCACACTGAATCACACACAGACTGAAATCGGTTATGATTAAGCCAGGAGTTGTGCTGATCACACACACATACACATATACACACAGAGAGGAACACGCATGCACGCGTGCGCACACACACACACACGACCTACTCCACAAACACCAGCCCAGAACTGACCCACAAAGAGATGTCCTCGGCGAAGACAACGGCCCGAGTGTTGTTCTCCTGCACAAAAATCTTGGAGCCAACGGCAAAACGAAGGCCGTTGTAGCCCCTGCCCTTGCGCAGGGAGTTAGACCTCATGGGGTCCCAAATGTGCAGCTGGTTGGGTGCCTTGCCGATCACAATGCGGCTTGCGTCCTTCGTGATGCCCAAAGCGAACACATCTGTAAGCCGCTTCAAGCGACGCTTCACTTCCCCGCTGATGCAGTCCCACAGTGTGACATAGCTCACCTGGACACGTTGAGACATCACAATGAGTAGTTTTATATGTTTTGTATGATCATAACATAAATTTTTGACTCGCCTGTGTAAAAAGGGAGTACATTTATGGTGTGTGTGTGTGTGTGTGTGTGTGTGTTTTTTTTTGTCAGCAAATACAAGCACCAGCAGAACAAAACCTGGAAAAATAAAATCATATTTAAAAACTTTTCCAGTGAGTCCATGCAGAACGATGTCTCCAAACAGCGATGAGCGTTTTCAGCAGTATTTTTTATTTTACAAAATGGACAATTTCTTTGAAATTGTGATAGACTGCTTAATAAAAGATTTACCAAATGATTTTTTTTTGCAAAAAAAATATGAACTTACATTGCTTCGAAGAAGAGACCATCTAATACAATTTTTACGAAGTATAGATGAACATGTTACTGAAAATAGAGCAATCAATGGCCACATATAAAATGTACCGTGCAGAATATAGCAAATTAGGTGTTCATCATTAGATATAATGTTTCTTATAGCCCAGCCACTTCAGGGCTGTCACCACGTAAAAATCAACTCACAAGTCATTCATCACACAATTCTTTAAAATACATCGAAAAAACCCAAGAGAAAGTTTGCTAAAAATCTCCGATTTGTAAATCTCAGATCTGATGAAAAATGTTAATCTCTTTCAAGAACTTGTAGATCGCGTCAGGCAGAACGTCTTTGAACAAGGTTTTCATGGAATTTGATGTAAAATGTTTGTGTCTCACATCATGCAAGTCCCAACACTCTAAAAGAACATGTTTCATTGTGAATCAAGCAAGTGAAACCACATGACAGCAGCTAATCATATAATCCTGTTTGTTTATATATAATCGCCAAAAACTGACTAAGCCACTAAATGAGATTCAAAATCGTGGTGTTGTAACGTGGTGAAACTGCCCCCCCCCCTTCCTAGTTTAACTCTCCCGGGAGTTAATCTGGGTTTCAGTTTTTGCACCAAATCAGCCCTCCAAAGGACCAGAACAGCCCCGGGGAGTTAAACTGGACCTGGCCCAGAACAGCCCCCTAATACATCTGGGGAGTGAATCTGGCACTGGACTGGAACAGCCACCCACTGGAGAGTTAACTAGACCTGGCCCAGAACAGCCCCTTCCCCTCCTGGGGAGTTCATCTGGCACCGCCCCAAAACAGCCCCCCTAGAGAGTTTAACTGGACCTGGCCTAGCCCCCCCCCCCCCCCCCCCCCCCCCCCAAAGATAATCTGGCTCCAGCCTTGTGCAGGCCTCCCTGGAGAGTTAAACTGGCCCTAACAGCACCCCCCCCCCCCCCTCCCACACCACACACAGACAGCCGGAATAGCTCAGTTTTTACCAACTGAGCGCCAGACTCTTGATCCTGGGGTTGTGGGTTCAAATTTCGGTACAGGGGGATTTTTCCCTCGGAGTTAACATTGGTTTACAGTCCTTCAAATGAGACTATAAACCGAGGTTATGTGTGCGGAACGCATGCACAACACCTTGCACACACATAAAATCCCATCACCAACTTTCGGAAGAGAAGGCCAGTTTGGCCGTTGGTATGGATGACACGTTACACATAGCATGCACCTTCCCTGAAGATGAGTATGGCTACCTTAATGGCGGGATAAAAACGGTCATACACACAAAACTCCACTGCCTGCCTACACAGGCAGTGTCCACAGGAGTATTAGCATGCGTACGCAGAAAGAAAGAAAAGAAAAGCCCCCCCCTCCTTTTCCCCCATCCAGGGGAGTTAATCTGGCACCGTCATGGAACAGCCCCCCCCCCCCCCCCCCCCCCCCACTAGACAAGGCCCAGAACAGCCTCCCATCTCGGGAGTTAATCTGGTGGGGAGTAAATATTGCAACAGCCTAGAATAGCATAGCACACCCTGAGAGTGAAAATGTATTATTTTGGTTATGACTCTCTTTTTCTCATCCCCCTCAATCCCCCTTCCCCTCCCCCCATCCCCCTCTCTCCCCTCTCCCCCTTTCCCCTCCCCTTTTTTCCCCCCGCCTTTTTTTTTCCCTCTTTTTTTTTTTTCTTTCTTTCTTCCCTTTCCCCCCTTTTTCCCCCCTTCCCCCTTTTTTTTTTCTTCCCCCTCCCTCTTCCCTTTCCTCCCCTTTCCTTCCCCCCCCCCCGCCCTGGGCCCTCTTCTCCCCCCCCCCTTCTCCCCTCCCCTTTTTTCCTCCCTTCCCTCCCCCCCCCCCTCCCCTCCTTTCATCCCCCCCCTCCCTCCCCCCCCCCCCCCCCCCCCCCTGGTTTGCTTCCCCCCCCCCCCCCAAGAGTATTCTTTTCCTTTCCAGTTCCTTTTAATCTCCAGTTTTTCTGTTCTTTTCCCTTGCTCGCTCCACTCTCCCTTCTTTTTTCTTTTCTTTTCCAATTTCCGTTTCTCTCAAGGGTGCTTTTTTCTTGGCCCGTGGCTGATTACTCCCCATGATTAAAAACTTTTCTGCCCAGTTCAATTTTATACACTCCATGCTTGCGGCTCTTCCAGATTAACACCGTATGCGGGTCAGTTTTGAAGCGGTCCGTTTAAACTCGCAGGAGCTGTGTCTGGTCTGTTTCCAGATTAACTCCGATGTGGGGGCTGTTTGTGCAGTTCCCGTTTCACTCTCCAGGGGTCTTTTTGGGCTAGTCCAGATGAACCCTCCAGGAGGGGCTGTTCTGGCCTTCAGATAAACTCTATACGGGCCTTTCTGGGCTAGTACGGATTAACTCCCGGGGGGGGGCTGTTTTTTGGCAGGACAGTTTCACTCTCTGGGGGGTTGTTTTGGGCAGGTCCGTTTAACTCTCTACCAAAGGGGCTGTTCTGGTCCAGTGCCAGATTAACTCCCCGAGATTGGAGGCTGTTCTGGGCCTTGTCTAGTGGGGGGGGGGGGGGGGGGGGGGGGCTGTTCCATGACGGTGCCAGATTAACTCCCCTGGATGGGGGAAAAGGAGGGGGGGGCTTTTCTTTTCTTTCTTTCTGCGTACGCATGCTAATACTCCTGTGGACACTGCCTGTGTAGGCAGGCAGTGGAGTTTTGTGTGTATGAACCGTTTTTTATCCCGCCATTAAGGTAGCCATACTCCATCTTCAGGGAAGGTGCATGCTATGTGTAACGTTGTCATCCATACCAACGGCCAAACTGGCCTTCTCTTCCGAAAGTTGTTGATGGGATTTTTATGTGTGTGCAAGGTGTTGTGCATGCGTTCACACACATAACCTCGGTTTATAGTCTCATTTGAAGGACTGTAAACCAATTTAACTCCGAGGGAAAAATCCCCCTGTACCGAAATTTGAACCCACAACCCCAGGATCAAGAGTCTGGCGCTCAGTTGGTAAACTGAGCTATTCCGGCTGTCTGTGTGTGTGTGTGGGGGGGGGGGGGGGGGTGCTGTTAGGGCCAGTTTTAACTCTCCAGGGAGGCCTGCACAAGGCTGGAGCCAGATTATCTTTTGGGGGGGGGGGGGGGGGGGGGGGGGGGGCTAGGCCAGGTCCAGTTAAACTCTCTAGGGGGGCTGTTTTGGGCCGGTGCCAGATATGAACTCCCCAGGAGGGGAAGGGGCTGTTCTGGGCCAGGTCTAGTTAACTCTCCAGTGGGGGGCTGTTCCAGTCCAGTGCCAGATTCACTCCCCAGATGTATTAGGGGGCTTTCTGGGCCAGGTCCAGTTTAACTCCCCCGGGTTTGTTCTGGTCCTTTGGAGGGCTGATTTGTGCAAACCCAGATTAACTCCCGGGAGTTAAACTAGGAAGGGGGGGCAGTTTCACCACGTACAACACCACGATTTTGAATCTCATTTAGTGGCTTAGTCAGTTTTTGGCGATTATATATAACAAACAGGATTATATGATTAGCTGCTGTCATGTGGTTTCACTTGCTTGATTCACAATGAAACATGTTCTTTTAGAGTGTTGGGACTTGCATGATGTGAGACACAAACATTTTACATCAAATTCCATGAAAACCTTGTTCAAAGACGTTCTGCCTGACGCGATCTACAAGTTCTTGAAAGAGATTTAACATTTTTCATCAGATCTGAGATTTTACAAATCGGAGATTTTTAGCAAACTTTCTCTTGGGTTTTTTCGATGTATTTTTAAAGAATTGTGTGATGAATGACTTGTGAGTTGATTTTAACGTGGTGACAGCCCTGAGTGGCTGGGCTATAAGAAACATTATATCTAATGATGAACACCTAATTTGCTATATTCTGCACGGTACATTTTATATGTGGCCATTGATTGCTCTATTTTCAGTAACATGTTCATCTATACTTCGTAAAAATTGTATTAGATGGTCTCTTCTTCGAAGCAATGTAAGTTCATATTTTTTTGCAAAAAAAAATCATTTGGTAAATCTTTTATTTAAGCAGTCTATCACAATTTCAAAGAAATTGTCCATTTTGTAAAATAAAAAAATACTGCTGAAAACGCTCATCGCTGTTTGGAGACATCGTTCTGCATGGACTCACTGGAAAAAGTTTTTAAATATGATTTTATTTTTCCAGGTTTTGTTCTGCTGGTGCTTGTATTTGCTGACAAAAAAAAAACACACACACACACACACACACACACACACCATAAATGTACTCCCTTTTTACACAGGCGAGTCAAAAATTTATGTTATGATCATACAAACATATAAAACTACTTCATTGTGATGTCTCAACGTGTCCAGGTGAGCTATGTCACACTGTGGGACTGCATCAGCGGGGAAGTGAAGCGTCGCTTGAAGCGGCTTACAGATGTGTTCGCTTTGGGCATCACGAAGGACGCAAGCCGCATTGTGATCGGCAAGGCACCCAACCAGCTGCACATTTGGGACCCCATGAGGGTCTAACTCCCTGCGCAAGGGCAGGGGCTACAACGGCCTTCGTTTTGCCGTTGGCTCCAAGATTTTTGTGCAGGAGAAACAACACTCGGGCCGTTGTCTTCGCCGAGGACATCTCTTTGTGGGTCAGTTCTGGGCTGGTGTTTGTGGAGTAGGTCGTGTGTGTGTGTGCGCACGCGTGCATGCGTGTTCCTCTCTGTGTGTATATGTGTATGTGTGTGTGATCAGCACAACTCCTGGCTTAATCATAACCGATTTCAGTCTGTGTGTGATTCAGTGTGGCATAGTTTTATTTATTGTGTTTTTAGAGCATTACGTATTCGTTATTATCTTTTTTTGTCACTGCATTGCGTCATATTGTGTTTTACCAGAATATGTGATACGTGTATTATATTGACATAATGTAAATATATGTGTTGTGTACAAAATCATCATGCCCAAAAGATAAAAAGTTGAAGTCAAACTACACTGATTAACTGCAATATTTCGGTTTATTACCACCTTTTTTTCTAGCAGCACTGGCCAACTGACAAACAAAACAGCATAGATTTCTGCACTGAAAAAAGTTCATTTGAAAAAGTGATCACTGGAAAACTGTAGGGAGCATGGAGTAAAGGAAGCGGATAGGAGGGGAGGGGTGAAGGTGTAAAGGTGGAAAGCAAAAGAATAGGAACTGGAGGGATGGTGGTGAAACATATGCTTGTTGTATGTGTGCATGGGTGTGTGATGTGTGTGTGGTGTGTGTGTGTGTCGTCAGTACATCCAAAGTTAGTCTGACAATCATTTACCTCCAAACAGTCCGTGTATGTATATGTGTGTGTTTGCTTGGACCGCTTCACATAACTATATGAAGTGGCCTGAGCATATACCCCATATATTTCATTATGGGCTCCAAGATTCGTATATTTCCATGCTACAGGATTTGGAGCAAGGCACGGCCCTGGCAGTGTTCACACCTGACACACGCATGCTGTGCTGCCAGGCTATGCTGAACGGGCAGCTGGTCGTTTTTGGTCTGTACGAGCGCCAGGAGCTGATCGCCCTCAAGCTGTCCGGCAAGAATGCCCCTCCTCTGGATCTGACCGGAGGTATTGAGCTTTTTGGAGAAACCACGGGGGACACTTCAGATGAAGAAGAGGAAGATGAGGAGGAGACTAAGCGTAACATACCTTGATGTACCAGCAAGAATGAATCGCTGTGAAAAGTGACCGTCTGACATTGTAGATATACTTTCATCTGTGAGAGGATTCCGTGAATAGACAAGCACATAACGTGATGTACATCTGTACAAGTATCTTCAGTAAAATCCCGATACATTGCAGTGGTCAAGAATGTCATTGTCCCATATTGTTATGTTGAACTGTGTACTGAGTCACCATTTGTAGAAAATCATCCCGAAATTGTGACCCTTTGTTCCCTGATTTTATTGCTGTGATTCAGTTGTACAGAACTTTCGATGTACATTTTTGTTCTGTGTGTTAAACACAACCCCAGGACTGCCGAACAGAGATATGGTAAAAGATAAATGCTTATGTAAAGTGTGATGGGGAAGTTCATCTGAAATAGAACAGAGAACGCAGTACTTTGAAGAACTACAGCTCTGACAAATCAGCCTGTTAATTTGAATACACCATAACTATCACATTCAGATGTAACACCTAACTTTTTCTACCAGGGAATGTTTTTAACCATAACTAAAAGCAGTTCTTATCCACATGAATAATCATTTAATTGTGGGTATACGCCCTAAATTTTTGTAAGGTATCTGGATTAAACAAATGGCTAAGTGATGAAGCACAGTTAAATGAAAATGTAAACAATGGAAAGTCTCAAGAAGAAAATAGAAGAGAAAATATAGAATATTTGTCACTCTCTGTTTCCATTTATATACAGTAGTAGAGAGCATTCCTTGTCTGGCTGCCAGGAGGAAGGCTTTTGAAAAGTGTCTGAAGATTTTGTTAAGTTATTTGGATAGAGTACGCCAGGATGTCAGTGAATGGGCTCCTATCTGGCTTGGAAGATATTTTGAAACAATCTCTTAAAGGGTTTCAGAATTCCGTCATTCTATGTAGGAGGTATGCAACAGCAAACAGTTGTAGTACTCCCGTCTGAAACCATTAAGTCAGTCCCATGTTGAACAAGCTCACAGTGACACAGTTGCCTATCACAAAAAATGTCTGTCGCTGAAGAGCCAAGGCACACAGGAAAACATTGGTTCAGGAGCAGAGGAAAAATTCTTTTTCATCTCCCCACACCTTTTCTGTTTAGTTTATAGTGGAATCAATGCTACAGCACAGGAACTTTTTGAGATGACGGCCCCAGTGACGATCAGTGACATGGAGCAGAGAGAGGGCATGGGCGACACCGCCTGACAACTAGCTGCAGAACACTATGAGTGACAGTGATCCATCGCCAGTGACAGTGAGGCAGACTCTGCGAGACTGGATGGACTGTCACGCTGCCACAGATGTTAAGAAAGAAAATGAAAATTATCTTGAACCGTGTCATGGTGAAATTTTACAGTCTGCGACAGCTGTAAAGCATATTACGTCCGCTCATGTGTATGAAGAAACCAAGACTGTTGTGCACAGTGATGATAGTGTCAGAAATTCTGCTTCAGTCAGTGACACAGGACAGATTAGTTGTTTGACGACTGACATTTTCAGTTAAATCATGGTACATTTAAATCAACAATCAGAGGAAATGAAAAGACTACATCAAAGTTCCAAGCCAGAAGAAGACTGTCCCTTCTCATAATTAAAACTGGTGTAGATGGAAATCTGGATGCAGACTGCGATCATGTTTTTCTGGCAGTAAGTGTTCATGTTTGCTGCCTTGGACATTCCCATAATGTGCGTTCCAAATCGCGAAGATGATTGCTTGTGTAATTACTTTTCATATGTTTACTTTTCATAATGTAATTGTTCAGTTTTGATCATGTTCCCCACCCCTCCCCTACCATGTGAATGAGTGGAGTGCCTAACACCGTGAATATTTGTATTCGTATTTGTATCTATATACAGTACTAGCTGCCCCCTTCCCTCCTTCCTCTCCTGAACCCTCCCCCTTGTACCCCTTTCCTTCCCCAGTCTCTCCTTACCCCCCCCCCCCCCCCCCCCCCCCCCACCCACTTTTCTCCATTCTCCCCTTTTCCTGTCTCCCCCTCTCCCTTCTCTTTTCCCCGTTCCACACAATCCTTTCTCTCCACCCGCTTGTCATATCTTCCCCCTCCCCCTTCCCCTCTCCTCTTCCCCCTCCTCCTTCCCCTTCCCTCTCCTCTCTTCCGGCACCCTTCTTCCCTCCTTTTACCGTCCCCTTTTCCATCCACTTCTCCCTGTCCCCCCTCCTCCTCCCTTTCTCTTAGCCTGACTTTGAATCCTGACCGAAAATTTGACACCCCATTTTTTTCACAGCATTTTGTCGAACATCCATTTCAGTGAGTATATTGTTATAGTGCTTCAAACCTTTTTGAACAGCAAACATCTTCTTGAAACAGCAAATTTAGTCTGTGTATTTATTGTTCTTTATAATAATGCTAGATTTTGTAATGTAATCGATTATTAATGCAGATCCTGCAGAGATGACAAAATCAATGTTGATGTCATATTTCGGTTTGAAACACACTTAAAAAAGAAACTGTCCTTTATCATAAAAATGTGCAAGAGACTGTGTACATTCTTTTTATCAAGTTTTCTCAAAACAAAGTACATATTTTCTACTTGGATTTGTTTATTATAGCATCATATAGTTGGAGAAATATTTCAGCGAAACTTTATAGTATGCACTTTCGGCTAAAAATCTTGACAATCTTCAGTGACATCTGACCAAAACTCATTATTTCTTTAAAACCGGGAAATGAATGCGGGACCATAAGCGGTCATTGAAGGAAGTATGCATGCAAAACATGCATCCACCAGTTGGTTGCTTTTTTAGTTTTTATGAATCCAGGAAGTTATATGGAAGTAATTACCTTTTTTAATTCAGAAAACTGACAACATGTTTCACACTCCTGCATGTCTAATTCCGTATCTATCTAACTCCAGAATTCTTTTTATTTTTTGACTAAATAGCCCTTATTTTGCCAGAATTTACAAAGACCTGAAAACTCATCCATGCTTTATAACATCTATGCAAATTTCAAAAATATGTCACCTGCCATTAAAAACTCTCTGTCATCCGCATAGTCTGATAGTTTGTATTCAGTGTCATTCACTTTTCTATTGTGAATATCTGTATTTTCTCTTACGATTATGGCTAGTATTTACACACAGAACAGATAGGTAGAGGTTCTCCTCGTCTACTACCACATTTAATATTGAACCAGACTGAAACCTGACCATTAAGCACAATACAAGCTTTGATATTCCTATAGAATATTCTTATCCATTACAAAATCGTTTTTAATCCTTTGAAATAAAACCACAGTTTATGGAGTCAATTTGATTCAGTTCCTGTTGCTTGTAGTCCTGCCAACCACAAAGGGTCATATCAGGTCAGCTGATTGAAGTTAACCCTCAAAATTGTCTGAGAGGGAAAAAGTATACACACATACAAACATTAAAACATACTTCCTATACATTTTTTTTAAACCTTCGTAATATATATTATGAATATGTATGGCGTGGATAGTGTACGGCCAATCGTGGAATGTATACATTCCATGGATCAGCCGTGGTATACATTCACGATTTTGCCCGTGGAGAGTACACTTTCCACGCCAGTACACTTTCATGCAACAATAATATATATATGTGTGTGTGTGTGTGTGTGTGGTGCTTGAGTAAACAATCCAGCTGAACTTTTTAATCTAGATAAGCTATTGTGTTGTATATCAGTGTTAAGTTTGTTATATATCAAG
This sequence comes from Conus betulinus, assembly GCA_016801955.1. Lineage (NCBI taxonomy): Eukaryota > Metazoa > Mollusca > Gastropoda > Neogastropoda > Conidae > Conus > Conus betulinus. The sequence continues at coordinate 21,432 of JADBJO010024289.1, forward strand.
TTATCACAAACGTATATGTTCCTGACAAAACCTATCTTCAATAATAAGCCATGGCAATACATTTTCAAAATATGATTTCCAGAACATAATGATCTGTTTTTATAGGCTATATGTAAGAGTGAAATTGGTTTCCATTTTGTTTATATCTTGTCTCTGCATCCCTTAGGAATGCATGTAATAATGTAGTAGAAACTCGTGGAGAGCGTGGCAGCAGAGAGTCCTCCGAAGAGAAGCCCCCTTCAAGCAAGCGTTTCGGCCCGTATCTCCTGACACTGGGGGGGGGGGGGGGGGGGGGGGGGGGGGGGGCCACCTGGTTCATGACTCTGGATGTCCCTCTGCTGCCCCCTTTAAAAAAAAAGAAAAAAGAAAAAGGACACACTGGACAATCCTCCTTAAACTTGTATTCAAAAATCTAATGACAAAATGACCAATTTCTTTTCTTAAAAGAATAAAGATTTCAGTCCAAATCCATCTAAGCCAGGGCTTTTATTTCTTCATTCTGAAGTGATACATTGGTGACTAGATCTCTTATTTCACAATCTTCTTTAGATTATGTGTACCATAATTTGCAAAACTTCTGAACTCCTGTTACGAATGTTTTTTCAGGTTTGTTAAAACCCTATCTTGTTAATCAGTAATCCTGGTCATATTTCAGTTTACAAAATGATGTTTTCATGATTGAAACAGTTTGCTTTTTCGCTCAACTACCCACAGAGCTTTTGATCTTAGCAGTACTTCCATTCGTTTTTTCAGAGATACTTTTCAACTGTTCTTTTGTCGTTGCTATGACCTTTGATGTTGTCCTCCTATATTGTTTGCTGTACTAGTCTTCCAATATCAATTCTACCTGCTGTCCTCTTTGCATGTTCCACTTTTTCATTGCTGCATATGAAAAAAATGGCCTTTGATCTAACTTCATGTGTAGGAAATCATGAAAAAAGATTATAAAGAACAGAAAATCATAGCTCTTCATAAGATATATCATTGATATTTGATTTCATTGCATACTGTAACACTTTTTAACGTAGTATTTCTTTCATCTTCATATGCCTTGTCTTTTGAAAGAGACAAAGTGTCGACTGCCTGAGAAGTTTTCATTCAGTTTTCTCAAAATGATCTGCATTCAATATCCATTTTATTTACAAACATCACTACTGTACCTGAGTTATGGATTTGATTCTCACCGAACATCACTCCACTGTAAAATCTCTATCATGTTTTCAACTTCTTTCTTCGATTCAGGGTTTGTTACATCGTGGTATGTCTTCATCACTCGGTTTTTGTCGCAATGGCAAACAAAAAGTGGCGGCCCCATTCCCACCCTCCTCCCGGCAAGTGACACGAAAATTGCGACAAAACGTGGGAGCAAAATTTGGGATGACCACATTTAACCCACTGAAAGATTTAATTTGTGTAGAATGTTTATGATACTCATGATTTAAAGCAATGTTTGCGACTAAATATGGACCAAAAACTCAAACGTATAATGGTAGGTTTGGACTGGATAAATCTTATTTCAATGTACATCATTTGAGGTAAAATCGTGAAAGTTGCGACATTTACAGGAGAGAGCCAACATTGTCAGAAAACTATGGATTTCTTCTCCCATCTCCATATTTCCTTCCTTCTTTTTTTTCCTTTCTTTCTTACCTTCATCTGTATCTCTCTCTCTCTCTCTCTGTCACCCCTCTTTCTGCCTGTCTGTTTCTCTCTCTCTCTCTCTCTCCAGTTTTCACTGCTGCTTGTAAAGATCTTGCCAGTTGCACGAATAATGCATTGTTATGTGTTTTGTATGGAAGCTATATTGCTCTAAATAATTCTTTCGAACTGTTCATAAAGCATGTTGATGCATGTGTTCAGCTAGTACTGCTATATGGATCAGAAATATGGGGTTAGACCAAGCTGCTGTTTACTGTCTCAGCTCATTTCTTTGCTCTTAAATAGTATTTAGGTATAGCTCTGTGTGCTCCCATTGGTATGGTGAAACAGATTTCCCACGTATATGAATTTTGAGGCTAACTGCATTCAATATTGGTTTAAGCAATAACAAATGGACTAACATAGATTACCTTACACAGCATGCAAAATGTACGATTTTAGATGCTAGAGCAAGAAGCACTGGGTATTACATTGTGTGTGTTTGTTTATATAGCAATAGTTTTGGTGATGTGTAGTGTGTTTATATAGCAATAGTTTTTTGGTGAGGTGTAGTTAAATCAAGGTGTGGGAAATAAATAATTTCATCGCAATGTTTCATAAGTGTTTGATTGACTGCTAATAGCAAAATTGGGATGACCACATTTAACCCACTGAAAGATTTAATTTGTGTAGAATGTTTACGATACTCATGATTTAAAGCAATGTTTGCGACTAAATATGGACCAAAAACTCAAATGTATAATGGTAGGTTTGGACTGGATAAATCTTATTTCAATGTGCATCATTTGAGGTAAAATCGTGTAATTTTTTTGCAATCTGATGTGTCGGTTATGCCAGATGATGAAATACACTTAGTCCTTTGTTACCAAAGTTTGAAAAAAAAATAGAGAAAAAGAATTTTGAGCCAAAATATTATAGAGACTTTGTTTATTTACCTGATGTGTTCATAAATTTCATATGTAAATGATACTAATCAAGTCAAAGAAGTGTAACATAATGCAGATGTGAGCATTACTGCATTTCATCCATTGGTAAATATGTCCGTCACTTCTCTTAAAAGTTTTATATACAAAATTACAAAATTGCAGTCTGGACTGAAAGAATAGATTAATTGTTATCCATTTGTGTTTCAGAAAGTCAAAGACACTGAATCAAGTAAACTGAAAAAGAATAAAAGAAATATTACAAGCAAACAAGGTAGGAAAGAGCAATAAAGAAGTCCCAGGGGAAGGGAAGGGGAAGTAGCCAGGGCGGGGGGTTGGGAGAGCGAAGTTTCTTGCACACATGTGTGTGTGAGAGAAAAAAAGTCAACAACACCGTTGATCATGAACGCTTCCCACATAAATTCCATCATACATCAACTAGTGAAATGTTTTGTTTAGCATTAAAACAATTATCAAAACAATGCAGACAAATATTTTCCTTCATGGACAAAATAAACAACTTATGGAAATAATTCCTTGTGACAAAGGAAAGAGAAGAGAATATGTTGTACTGTCAGCCACAGGCTCTTACACTTGGCGAGTTCATACATTTCATATGTAAATGACAAGTATTGATTTAAGGAAGTGTAGCATTATGCAGATCTAAGCATGATTTGGCTTCATCCATTATTCTCTCAAAGTTTTATACACAAAAACTTCAAAATGTAAACTTCCTGCTGGATATGGATCCTTGCTAAAATATACAAAAACTTCAAAATGTAAACTTCCTGCGGGATATGGATCCTTGCTAAAATATACAAAAACTATAAAATGTAACTTCCTGCTGGATATGGATCCTTGCTAAAGATTCCATTAAGTTACTCAGTCGGAAGTATAAACCACAGTCAATTCTTAAATAAATGTCAGCGAACCGCCCAGAGAAACATGTACAAACGAGTCACAATCAAACGTTGTCCGTGTTTCTCTGGGTGCTTTCAAAATCAAATATCAAATAAAGGTTAGTAATTGCCAAGGTTTCTGAACGCGACAGTCGTCAGGCCCTTCTCAATAAATACTGCCAAGCATGCAACAGCTGCACTGACTCCCCTTGAGCGTGCAGAAAAGTGCTCTTGTTTGGCAAAACAAGCTGTTTGTCAGCAATCCGTGCACACTGACTCGAACTGTCTACAGGTGAAAATCCTGATGCACGTGACAGCATGAAGGTATGGGAGTGCGTTGTGCTCACCACAATGGCCTAGAAAGGCTGCAAGTGTCACATAAGTTTGCAATGACCCATCTCGCTGTCGTTCATTTGCACATGCATGTGCACAACATTCGTCTCACATGCGCAAGCCATCCG
>JADBJO010024290.1:0-15000 GCA_016801955.1 Conus betulinus
TGGGCTTGGTTGTATGTGTTGTTTGTTTGGGTGTTTTTGGTGGGTGTTTTCTTTTTTTTGTGTTTTTGTTTGTTTTTTTTCTCTCGGTTTTTTTTTCCTTTTGTTTTTGTTTCTTTTGCGGTGTTTTTTTTATTTTTCTTCTTCTTTTTTTGTTTTTATCGTTTTTTTTTGTTTTCTTTTTTTTTGTTTTTCTTTTTGTTTTTTTTTTTACTATTTCCTCCTGCTTTCTTTTGTTTGTTTTTTGCTGTGGTTTCTTTTTTTTTAGCTTCTTGTGTTATTTTCACTTTTTTTCTTTTTTGTTTTTGGAGTCATTTGTTGATTTTTGTGGATTTCTCTTTTCTTTGTTGGGTGATCTTCTTTGGTTGTTTCTTTCTGTTTATTATGGCTGTCGTTCTTGTTTTTTCATTTGTTTTATTTTTGGTGGTGTGGGCTGTGGTGGCTTTCTGTTTCCTTTTCTGTTTTGTTTGTTTTGTTTTGGTTTGGGTTGCTTCTTGGGCGTGAATAATTAGACAACTACAATGCTCAATAATATCAACATTTTCATGTGGTATAAGGCAAAAAACGAGAACGAACGGTACTACAATCAGTTATCAGTAAGCAGCAATGAATGCCTAGCATCAATAATCATAACACTTATTTTTCATGATGTGTGTGTGTGTGTGTGTGTGTGTGTGTGTGTGTGTGTGTGTGTGTGTGTGGTGCGCGCGCGCGCGGCGCGCGTGTGCATGTGCGCGCATGTGTGCGCGCGTGTGTGTGTGTGTGTGTGTGTGTGTGTGTGTGTGTGTGTGTGTGTGTGCCTTCCCTTCCATCTTTTTTGTTTCTTCTTGACCATTCATACACTACCCAAGACTATAATTAGTAATTAAGCGACAATCCATCGAAACGCAGCCATGATTAACGAGAGAGAGAGAGAGATTCCTTTTGCGAAGGATGATAATTAAACAACTACAATGCATCAATAATATCAACGGTTTTTTTCTTTTTTTTTTTTTTTTTTTTTTTTTTTTTTTTTTTTTTTTTTTTTTTACATTTTCATAATGTAGTTACAAAGCAAAACGAGGACGAACAGTTCTACAGTCAGTTATCAGTTACCGACATGGATTCCTAGCATCAATAATCATAACACTTATTTATCATGATCTGTGTATGTGTGCGTGTGCGTGTGCATGTGCATACGTACGTGCGTGCGTGCGTGCGCGCGCGCGCGTGTGTGTGTGTGTGTGTGTGTGTGTGGTGTGCATGCGTGTGCGTGTGTATGTGTGCGTGTGTGTGTGTGTGCGTGTGTGTGTACGTGTTTATGTTTGTGTGTGTGTGTGTGAGTGAGAGAGAGAGAGAGAGAGAGAGAGAAGAGAGAGAGAGAGAGAGAGAGAGAGAGATAGAGAGAGAGAGAGAGAGAGGACATAGCAGAACAGACAGGGATGCCAATTACAGGCACCCATGGAGGCCTTTGCATGTGACGGACATACATAGCTGGAGGAAGCTGGTGACCAGTGCGTCAATATTGTTTCTTCACTGGTTGAAAGAGAAGAAAATGAAGAACATGTTTGAAGTTTCTGAATTTCCCTGCCCCCCCCCCCCCCCCCTCCCCCCCCCCCCCCCCCCCCCCCCACCCCCCTCCCCCCCCCCCCCCCCCCCCCCGATCCCCCCCCACAGCCTCATCCGCTTCAGCTCCCTCTCTTACAAAACCTCCCTCATAAAGCATCCCCGCCTCCCCCCCCCCCCCCCCCCCCCCCCCCCCCCACCCCAGTCCTTTCCCCTCGCTATCTCCCACTCCCGGATCGCACCTGACCTCCGGCATCAGTTTCAGGACTTGAACAAATCCTGTTGCCTCTACTGCTCCCTCAACCTAACGTGGCGTGTCAGAAGCTAACGGCGCCGCCAACACCGCTGCACCATCTACACGGAACATCAACCATTGCGCGCGTCGCGATTCGTTCGCACGCCGGTATGACGATCGATGGTCGTCAGTCTTTTTAAATCATTCCCCCCTCCGTTTGGCACCATCGGCGGCGTTTACACGGGCTCCTGTTGTTTCCCATCGTTTGGGCTCTGATTTTCGATTCGATCGCGACAACTGTGGCTGTGAACAGCAACCTTGCTCTGGTGCCGGGCGAACGGTCTTGGCTAGTTATTGATCTGTGTGCCTGGCCGCATGGCACTGTTTTCGTTTGGCTGTAGGAAACGTCGTCTGCTGACCGTAATCTCTATTCAAGCCGGCGAGCGTGATTTTCGGCAGGCTTTTCAGCTGGCTGCATAGGTTGTGTTATAGTCAGTGGTGATCAGTTCTTGTCTTCATTAAACTGGCAAGACTAACTTTCATAAAGCCAGATGTGTCAAAAGACCTCTGACGGTTTAACTTCCAAGGGCTTGGAAAGTACTTCATAACCTCTAACCTTTTGCATTTTCACATGGTTCAGACGACAAACGCAATATGGCGGCTGCCAGCGGTACGAAACAGGCAACGACAGAGTTGAGTTGTGTTGACGATTCTTCAGGCAGCGAAGAAGAGCTTGAACCGGCAAAAATCTTTCATCGGAAAATATCCACCAACAAAGAAATCAAGACTTCGGTGAGTAGTGTTGATGTGAATGTGTGGGAGTGAAAAAGAGAGTGAGTAATGGAATCTGGCGTCCGATCCGATCGGATTAGCTAGTGATGGGAACAGGGATGGGTGCGCAGCAAACAGTCACAGCAACACATAGTCGAAAGGTTGCAAGGGAACATGCTGATAATGTGGTCTCATGTCTGAGCTGTCTGTGTCAGTGCATTTCCATCCAAGCGTTTTGAATGCAAACGAAAGAAAATAAATCAAAACAGAAAGTTTGAACTTTTATGTTCAAACAAATTACTTCTAAAAGTAAACAAGGACGGTAACTTCTGGTCTCACGATGTAGCAGTTATGTGCCCATAACTCCAGACTCGTGTTCCTGTTACCCATTCACGAAGCACACAGTCATATAACTCAGTGTTTTTAAGCGCTGCTTGAAATCAGTTCTCAGCGTACATAGATTTTCATTATTAGTGTGAATAGCTGTTTGGGACTGAGGTAGAGAAGGTTATGACCTTTTTTAAGGGTGAGTCTGCAATGTGTGTGCATGTGTGCATATCGCGGGTGTGTGCGTGCATGTGTGCACACGTGCATGTGCATAAGCGCTTACACACATTATATTGATTTATAGATATTTTAATTTAAATCAGAAATTTGATATAAAAAATTGGACTTTATATGAAGTTCAATAAGCTTTCCAAAAAAAAAAAAAAAAAAAAAAAAACCTACAAGGTTCATAAATCATTCCATGAACCATTGAATGTGGTTATATATTCACATCATTCAGCATTGGATGAATATTTATATATTTTATCCTAAACATTATTACAGAGAAATTTTTTTCTCTCCGTCAGTGTATCTCTTCCTTTCTGAATTTGAGTCCTTGTAAGCTATTTTGTTGTTATTGTTATGTCGATCAATCTTTTGATTTTGCCTTTAGAACTGTTACAGAATTACCATATCTGCTTGATTCTCTCTCCTCTTGTCGGGTACCTTCTGCCTCTGTGTCTCTTAGTATGTGTTGTGTGTGCTTTGTGTGTGTGTGTGTGTGTGTATCTGTGCATGTGACCTATGGAGAAAAATGCTGGATGTGTGTGTGTGTGTGTGTGTGTGTGTGAGAGAGAGAGAGAGAGAGAGAGAGAGGAGAGCGAGCTCCAGATGTATGCCTATAATAAATTCATTGACTAGAGCTCCTGTGGGAGCTGTTTAGGCAGCCATCTGACCTCCAGAGCAGAATTCTAAAGGGTGGTCATTGTTTGAGCCTCGGGTTCCTATCATTTATATTTCACTTCAGTCATGTAGCCATTATCACCACTTTTTTTCCGAGAAATCTTGTACATCAAATGGTTTGTTCATTCTTCTTCTTCTTTTTTTTCTTTTCTTTTTTTTTTTTTTTTTTTTTAGTTTGCCTTTAAATGTAAGATGTATGTGCTGGCCAAGCTCTATCTGTTTGGTTGTATTGATAGAAATAAGAGGCATCTCTTGATTTTCACTGCTGGTTAAACAGAAAAAAAAATTATACCTGTAAATGATTTGTAGGCTCATGGACCAACCTGTGATATATATATATATATATATATATATATATATATGCTGTGATGCTGTGCACACGGCTGATTTTAAAGTCACTGTTTGTGAAATTTCAAAGGGGTGGACTGATGCCTGAAGCACATTTTCGCTAGGCATTGTGTACATCATGAGGTGCAGAAGATGTGTCAGCAGGAGCCCAGTTTAGACTGATGCATTTTGGTCTCTATCTGATTACGCATATCTGTTTTGAGGATCTGTAGATCATAGCACCGCTTGGTGTGAGTCTGAAAACCAAATTTTACAGAAGGGAAAAAAAAATGATAATTATCCCCACAAGATATATTGCGAGCTGGGTTATGGTACAAGTATTTTGATTACAGCATATTTACTTTTAGGATAATGTGACCGGGACTTGGCTATGTTATGCCCCTTGGCCTGCTTTTATAGTATACCCAAAATCTCAAAAATGTAAAATTTGAGTTACGGCAGTTGTATTTCCGGGCAGCGATATGTAGTAGGCCATTTTTATGGGTGGACCTGTGGCAGTTCGACACTGATGCAGCAGTCATCGTCAAACAGTGATGTAACTGTCATTGTGACAGTCCTTTGTTTCTCTTCATTGTGACAAGATCGTAGATTCAAACTGGAAACATTTCGGCGACCACAGCTCTTCCTAATTTTCCATATCGTATGGGACTGTGACCCCATGAAGGTGACCAGCATGTCTGTTGCTTTTAAAACTTACAGTTGTCTTTTAGGGTCCTCCTGGCTCTTCAAGCCATGATATGCAAGTTGCACCAGCTCTCATTGTCTCAACACAGTCTGCAAAACATACAAAGAATGAAAAGTGTTCTTGGATTAGCTTAAGACTGGCGCCTGCAATTAAAACCTGCAGAGCACCGGGACTGAAGGCAGAAAAACAGAGACGTATAAAAATCATGAAAGGGGGTAGAGCAACAGGTGTCATTTGCTGTTTTTTTTGTACCGCTACCAGTTGCCAGAAAGTTTACGCAGTTTAGCAAATTGTGTCACTTGGCTTACAAAAGAGGCAGAAGTGAAAAATGGTTATGAAAATGGGAACAACATAGTCAGTTTATAAGCCTCTTCTCATTTGAAATCCGGTTGATCTTTACAAACTTGTAAGCTAAATCCTTATCTTCAAATTCTAGAGGTTAGAGAGGAAGTCTTTTCTGATTATGTATCGCCATGATTTTCTTTTCTGGTGAAATCGTAACCTCCAACCAGTTTTTTCAGGAATTAATGGAATTCTCAACCGCGAGGTTGGCAAGAAGCTCAAGAGACAGTGACAGAAAAAGAAATAGTTTCCAGTGCAGAAGGAAGGGATTAGAAATAATGAAAATAATTATATTCCCAGGTGCCGTCAGGGCATTGTTGTATATTGTCGGGGCGGGGGGGGGGGGGGGGGGGGGGGGGGGAGGGGGGGGGAGGGTGGTGGTGTGGGGGGGGACAAGATGAGTGACATGGACTTGGAAGCGCTTCTGTATGTCATGACAAGAGGGGGATGGGGAAAAAGAGGGGAGGGGGAGATGAAGTATTAATTTGAAATCTCACATCAGAATATTTAATGTCGCTTTGTTGGAAAATCAGTACGTCTGTATTGTCTACCCACAATCCATTTTGATAAATGTCCCTTGCTCAGAACGATTTGAAGACTTGGTGTAAGCGTCAACTTTCCTGATATTGGCAGACAAAAACAGAAGTCTGTGTAGTTTTGTGGTTTGTGTGATTATTGGTTTTTGTGTAACTACAGAAAATGCAGAAGTGTGTCTGCTGTGATGGCCTGTTTTGATGGAACACAAGACCAGCGGACCAATGTCATTTCACCTTACACCCCACCTACATGGCATGAACTGTCGTTGTCTCTCAGACACTCTGAATCTCGTACAACATTTTTGACAGGCTAAAAAACACATCTCTTCCGTAATAACTTGGTAGTACTAATGCTTGCATGATTATATGCTGAGTATGTGTGAATGAAGTTCGGATCGTTCATGTGTTATGTGGATGCCCTCGTGCTTGGGAATATAAATTCAGGAATGATTGCAAATGAGTAAGACATGGTGTAATTTTGAAAGGAGCTATGAGTATTTTTTTTTTTAGAACATGGGCTAAACAGATGTTCACTGTTATTATCATAATTGTTTTTCTTTGCTGCATGTTTGGTGCTTCCATTCAAACAAAAGGTTATTGATTACTCAAATAGGAATTTATCGGTACACTCGCACACACACAAACAGAGAAGCATGCACACACACACACACACACACACACACACACACACACACACACACACACACACACACACACACACACACACACACACACACACACACACCCACACACACACACACACACACACACACACACACACACACAGAGTTGAGAGTGAGAAGGAGAGGGGGCATGGGGGAGGCTGAGAGGGGAGATGGTGGGAAGAGAGAGAGAGATTGATTGATTGATTGATTGATCTTTAAAACACGAGGATGGATATTTTAGGCCAAGGCCTAGTCTTACAATCTGTCCTTGTCATGCATGCATACACAGTTTCCACACATATCGTTCATACTGACAGTCACAACATATCAACTCTGTTATGTAGTTCAACAGTGAGAAGCAGACTCATTCGTAAATGTAATAATGACATGGTGGTGGTTGCGGGGATGGGGATGGGGGTGGGGGTGGGAGGGAGAGAGATTTTCTTTTAAAATTGTGGTTTTGTAGCTGGAAACAAATCTGACTATTTTCGGTGAGTGAATCATGTGTGTGTGTGTGTGTGTGTGTGTGTGTGTGTGGGTGTGTGTGTGTGTGTGTGGGTCGGGGGGTAGGCTTGTGTAAATTATGTTCATACATTAATATGGTCTATTTGCGCTATGTTCCCTTTTGTTGCTAAAGTTCAAATCTTTGCCAAGTCATTACTGTGATGACAGAGGGGTTGTTGGCCTGCGCTTGTTCCCCCCTCCCCCCCCCCCCCCCCCCCCCACTATTAGATTGATTTCGTCTTTGTATTCGTCTAACTTTATTCAGGTTTAAAAGGCTGTGCCAGTCTTGAATAAAAGTTATTCTATGTCAGGTTTTCTTATGGAAGCAAGACTTGCCCTGCTTGTTTATTGCTCATTGTTTACTGTTCCCTGCCTCATTTTGTTTTCAATCCGCTTTTGTGTAAAGCATGTTCCTGTCTTGTTGTTAGTTTGTCATTTCTTATCTTTTAACTTTATTCTGTGTTGGTTATATAAAGCGCTTAAAAGCCCTGATTTTTGGAGAACAGACGCTATATGAATTGATATTAGTAGTAGTAGTATTATGTACTGAAGAAACAGTTCATCTTACCTAGCCAGCGCAGCCCACAGCAACACTGAATGTCAGCCTATCCAATTCTAGAGTGCAGGGTCTGCGAGGTCATCCTTCCCCCATGTAATAGCCCTCGGTTTTCTATCCCTCAGAATAAGTGACATGGTTATTTCCTACCAAATATCAAATGACCATGAGAGAGTTCCCAAATGGTTACTGCTCAAGTCTCTGCCCATGTAAAATAACATGGACATGCAAATATCTGGATGATGCACTTTGCGTTCTTATGACTTATGTAATTTTTCTCTACAGGCTATGCTAAGAGCTATTATGCTTTCCATTTTTCTTTTGGAGTATTGAGACTAGAGAAGACTATAGTAAGAACCCCCCCCCCCCCCCCCCCCAAATTTTAATATTTGTTTTAATTCAGTGTAAAGCTGATAGATAGTTGAGAAATGAACAGTTTGAAAAGAGCTTATCAAAAGTGAATTATTTGATCTGCAACAGGAACAGAACTGGTTTTTTTTTTTTTTTTTTGACTGACAAAAACAAACAAAACAAAACAAAGTAACAACAAACGAAAGCAAAAAAAATTATCACAGTTTGGGAACGGAATAAAGTCAAGGCAATGCCGCAGGTCGGAACAGGTGAATATTCAGATGGTCATCGGCTGTGACATAGGTTGATGTGGAATGAGCTGTTCTGACTTTCGTCTGTATGTATGGTTTCAGGAAAATGACACAGCTGAGAGAAATTACCACTCGCTATCTTTTCTTATCATCAGAGAATAACAGTGATCCATTCCTCTGTGTTTATTCTTTAACTGTTCAGTTTAAATTCATTTACATGCACACACAACAGGCACACACACACACACACACACACACACACACACACACACACACACACACACACATACACACGCACGCACGCATGCATACACACACACACACACACACATGCATGCATGCATGCACACATGCATACACACACATACACACACACATGTATATATACGCTGGTCAACAATTTCTCTCTTTCGTGTATAGGAGACCGTTTGTGTCTCTCTTTTGTTTGAAAAGAAAAGAAAGTTTTGATTTTGAACAGGTAGTGAGTTGAAGAAGGGCAGGAGTGGGAAACCTCAGCACACAAACACCGTCTGTGATAAACATACAGTAACAGAAATGTAGACATACCATAAAACAGAGCTGAGGTTTGATTCACGTTAGCCAAAGTCTTGCTTCAGCGCTTTCTTATAGCAGTATTTAACAATTAACTCATATGTTGTTATATCACACACTACTCACCCCATACTGATCATATCATCTCACACACGATACAGTACAACAAAATCCTGCACTTCGTCATACTACAGAATAGCATGCCAGACTACACCAAACCATAGCCTGTCATACAGTGCCATGTGGTACCAAACCATATCATACTACCCCATACCATACCACATGATATTGCAGTATACCACACTATACTACACCATCTCATACCACCACCACATTGTACAACACCACGCTGTGCGACACCTCATACCACATCACATCGTAACGTGTCACTTTACACAATACCACACTACATCACAGCACGTCATATTACACCAGATCCTACCACATGATACTGCACTACACCATGCCACATCATACCATAACATGTCACTTTACACAACACCACACTACATCACAGCACGTCATATTACACCAGATCCTACCACATGATACTGCACTACACCATGCCACATCATACCTATGCAAAATTGTACAACACCACACAATACACCACATCATACAACACCACAGCATAACACGTCACATCATGTAATACCCACCCCTCACACACCACACCATATCATACTACCCCATACTCTACAGTACCACACCATACCATTATTTCTTCATGCTTCCCTCACATCATACCACTGTACATTATGCAATACAGGGTAGGACAGTGGGTGGTTGTTGTATTTTTTTTTTAGCTGCCTCGGTGGCAGGTTGACCAAGATTTCACCTACCCACGTGCAAAGACATCAGCCCATCAATCAGTGATAATTTTGAACTCTGTAAAATACTACGTGATGAAGAAACAGGGAGATGCAGTGTCCCTTTGTCTGCCATTTTGTCCACAATTGTTACAAAGTAGACCACCAGTCTGTTTGTGTGTGATTAGCCAGTGCCTTCAGACTGGGCCAGTCACTTATCCATTTTAACGTCAGTGTCATCAACCGTTATTTAAAAAGGTAGTTTCACATGGCAGAATTTCTGGCGGACACAATGATTATTTGATATACCTTTGAAAGAATAGTGGCATACTCTGGATCAGTACCTACCTAAAAAGAAGAACAAAACTTTGAAGAATACTGGCATACACTAAATCAGTATCTACCTAAAAACAACAAGAAAACTTTGATAGAATACTTGCATACTCTAAATCAGCATCTGTCTAAAAAAACACAACACAACAAAACTTGGAAAGAATACTGGCATACACTAAATCAGTATCTACGTTAAAAAAAAAAAATCTGGCATACTCTTAATCAGTATTTGCCTAAAACAACAACAACAACAACAAAACTTTGAAAGAATACTGGCATACACTAAATCAGTATTTGCCTAAGAATCAGGAAAATCATGCTGAACATTTATTGCTTTTTTCCCCCACATCAGACGGCTTGAGAACTATGGCTCTCACCTGGAGAGCAGAGAGCAGCATTCTCCACCTGCCCGACACAGGTGATCTCCCAACCCTGAGCAATGGGGCAGCCCCTACCGTTCTGCCATGCGGCATCACACTGTACCATGCCCCTTACTGCAACAGACCAGACCGCTCCACAACTGTATCAGAATACTGCATAACCATATCTTACGACATTAATCACGAGTCAGTTGACACTCGGCACCAGGTGGTCGCACGTGCTTGTTAATGATGTTGGGTCCTGTCAAAACACTGTCCGGCACTATCCATGCAATACCACAGCAGCTTCTTTCCTGACACTGGAGAGACCCAACCTCTGCTATGTAACCATCTCAGGGTTTTCATGATTTTGAAACGAAGTTGGGGTTGAAAGGGATCGAGGAGTGAGGAAGAAGTGAAAGTAGGAGAGGTGTACAGGCTGCCAGTTCATGGTGGACCCCTGTGTGTGTCGTCATCTGATTGGAATCAGTTGTCCTCACTAAGAAGGTTTGGGTTGCTTCAGAAGTTGGGGGTCAGCGATCTCGGGTCTGGAGACATGCGTGATCCCTCTAGCTGGTCCACGATCATTTTGTTTCATGAAGGTTGGAACTGGAAGTTGAACATCACATCATATGCTGTTGTACTACATCTTCCCCAAAATCATACCACACACACAGGCACGCATGTACGCACACACATACACATGCACACACACATGCGCGCGCATGTATGTGTGCATGCATGCGTGCGCGTGCACACACACACACACACACACACACACACACACACACACACACACACACACACACCTCTTGTTTGTCGTCCTCAGGCGAAGATGACCACAACTTCCGCTGTCACTGGGTGGTGGTGTGTGTGTGAAGATGGCTGATCAGGCCAATCCTCGCACTGAACAATCTGTTGCTGTGTGGACAGGGTAGAGTTGATCCTGGCATTGAACAATCTATGGCGATGTGGAGAGGGCAGAGTTGATCCTGACATTGAACAATCTATGGCGGTGTGGACAGGGTAGAGTTGATCCTGGCATTGAACAGTCTATGGCGGTGTGGACTGGGTAGAGTTGATCCTGGCATTGAACAATCTATGGCAGTGTGGACTGGGTAGAGTTGATCCTGGCATTGAACAATCTATGGGCGTGTGTGAGAGGGCAGAGTTGATCCTGGCATTGAACAATCTATTGCTTTGAGGACAGGTCAGAGTTGATCCTGGCATTGAACAATCTGTTGCAGTGTGGACAGGGCAGAGTTGATCCTGGCATTGAACAATCTGTTGCTTTGAGGACAGGTCAGAGTTGATCCTGGCATTGAACAATCTGTTGCTTTGAGGACAGGTCAGAGTGGATCCTGGCATTGAACAATCTGTTGCTTTGAGGACAGGTCAGAGTTGATCCTGGCATTAAACAATCTGTTGCGGTGTGGACAGGCAGAGTTGATCCTGGCATTTGAACAATCTATTGCGGTGTGGACAGGGCAGAATTGATTCTGGCGTTGAACAATCTATTGCGGTGTGGACAGGGCAGAATTGATCCTGGCATTGAACAATCTATTGCGGTGTGGACAGGGCAGAATTGATTCTGGCGTTGAACAATCTATTGCGGTGTGGACAGGGCAGAATTGATCCTGGCATTGAACAATCTATTGCGGTGTGGACAGGGCAGAATTGATTCTGGCGTTGAACAATCTATTGCGGTGTGGACAGGGCAGAATTGATCCTGGCATTGAACAATCTATTGCGGTGTGGACAGGGCAGAATTGATCCTGGCGTTGAACAATCTATTGCGGTGTGGACAGGGCAGAGTTGAAGGTGAGCCAGGCTGAGAGGTGGTGCTTGCTATTTTTCCGAAACTAACCCTTTTTGCTCCTGTACCTCCACTCGTCTCGTTTCAAAGTCTTTCTCTCCGTATTTGATCTTGGTGCGCCAGGTTGAGCGTTCTTTAGCAGCTTTGACCTAGTGATGCTACAGCACTTCAGTGAGGCCTTCAGTGTTCTTTGTAGCGCTTCTTCTTTCATATCTGAGGTTTGTAAAGCCACCTACATGATCATGGTTCGTCCTACATTAGAATACGCTTCCACTGTCTGGGACCCTCACAAAAGACAAGACATTGACCTCCTGGAAAAGGTCCAGAGAAGAGCAGCTCGCTATGCCTACAACTGCTATTTTGAGCGCACACCAGGCACTGTCACTGATCTTCTCCGGAAACTCCAATGGGACAGCCTTGAAACCAGAAGGCACCATAACAGACTGGGAATGCTATACCGCATCGAGAATGGGCTGGTAGATATTCCCCCCTCCATGCTCTACCGTCCTTCTCATTCCAGGGCCTGCGGAAGGAATAGTGCTCGCATCTTCCAGGAGCACTCAAAACACCCAGCTCTGCACAACTCCTTCGTCCCCCGAACAGTGAGGGAGTGGAATAAACTTCCTAGCGAGACCGCTACAGCCCCAACAGTAGTGGCATTCTTCAGCCGCCTGCGCTGCAGCTCCAGTGACCTGCAGCCCCCCAGGGCTGGCCACTAGTGGAAATCCACAATAGATTTGAACATGTATATAGTTTTAAATCCTGTTTTACTCAAAAAGCCATCCAGCCGGCCGGCACTCAACTAAACAGCAGAGCCTACAACGCCAGTTTGGCCCGGCTCTAGACAAGGAAGAAGAAGAAGATATCCTCCATGGGAACGCTTCCCTTCCAGCAGATCGCCATAGAACAGCCTCTTTGGGAGACGATTTTCTTCCATAAGGTGTTCATGTCCTGCCCACCAGAGTTGAGAGCGTATTTGCATTGCATGGACGCTTTTCCATCTGAGCCTTCTGAAGCACCTTCGTATCCGACACTTCGTCCTGCCAGTTGACATGCAGCAAGATTCTGGGGCATCTCATGTGGAAAGAGTTCCGCTGCCTGGCATTTCGACTGTACACCGTCCACGTTTCGCAGGCGTACAGCAGAGAAGGCAGTGTAACTGCACGAAAACGCTTTGAGCTTGGTCTGCAGGCTCGTTTCTCGTCTTCCCCCACACCTCGTCGTGGAGTCTGCCGAAGGATGCGCTAGTTTTCGCAATCCTTCATGAAACAACTTGCTCGTCGATGTTGGTAGTGAGTTATGACGTGCTTGCTACCACGGTAGACAAATTGATCTGCCACTGTAAGCTTCTGGCCAGTGACTGCGATGTTTGGCTCTATGTAGGGGGTTGCAGGAGGCTGTTGATGTAGTACTTCAGTCTTCTTCGTGCTGATTGTGAGACCGAAGTCGTCAGGGGCTTTGGCAAACTGGTCCATGATGTCTTGCATGTCAGAGACTGTGTGGCAGCGTTCAATGCACAGTCATCAGCGAGGAGAAAGTCACCGGCAGAGTCTTCCTGGACTCTGATTTAGGCATGTACCCCCTCCTCAAGTTGAGCAGCTTTCCATCAACCCCGTATCCACTTTAATTTAACTTATTAACTTCGTGAATTGTTTCTCATTCTCCTAGTTTTTCTTCTTTCCCCGACTGGTTTAAAAATTGAATTTGGTATACAGTTTGATACAAGATTTCAGTAGATGTTTAAATTAGTGCATCATAATACACTCTCGCTGCTTTGTACGCAGACAAGAGGACTTTCCACCCACTATTTCTGTGGCACTCAACATTTAACCCGTAGTTACTAGCATAACTTTCAAGGCTTGAATACTCCCAGAATAAGAAACATAAAAAAGCACGTCAAAACCAATCTTAAACTGTTCATATGAAAAAGAAATGAATATGAAAAACTAGTACTTTGAAGTCCTTAAAAAAAAAGAATAATAAACACTCAAGCTTTCAGGTCTTAAACCCTTCATCAGGAAACTATACAGTAAACGTAAGGAAAAAAAAACGTCAAAGTGACGAAAAGGAACATCAAAGAACAAATGACGTCAAAACAAACTGATGTCACGAACAGTGTTGTGTAACACTTTTCCCCTGGTGGCGTTGCATAATGCAAACGTTTGCTACATGTGGTAGGTCTGTTACGTTTCTGCTAACAGAATTCCTTTTTCCCAGCCCCCCCTCCCCCCTCCATTTACTCTCCCCTTTCTCCTCCTCCTCCCAACATCCACCCACCCCCACCCTCACCCCACAACACAAACACATACCCCACACACTTCGCCTCCTTCCCACATTTCCCCCCCCCGCCCCCCGTCCCCCACCCCACCACACACATATACCCCCCCCCCCCCCCCCCCCCACACACACACACACACACTTCCCCCTCCCCCCATGCAACTAAACATACCCCCCCCCCCCCCCCCCCCCCCTTGTTCCCCCCCACTACATTCCCAGTTCTCTTCTTCATACTATCCTAATATTAACAGTAACGTGAGGTTCACAGTAAACCACAAGAAGTAGAAACAGTGTCGAACCCTTTATGATGTTTAAATCATGATGATGAAAAAAGAATCCTGTCTTCATCCCACAAATGCCTTACCTGGAAGATCCCACTATGATTTTTGTTGTTGTTGTTGTTGTTCATTTGTAAAGTTTTCTTCGCCACCATCAACAGATTGTAAATTTTTTTCCCCGCAGCAAATTTCTTTACTGAATCAGTTGAGACTTACCTCACAAAAATCTTGAAATCTTAAGTAATCATTCATTTGTTGAAGTGACAACGAGATTTCAGGCCCAGAGGTCCTGACAGATTTATTCGTGGATTCATTTCCATTATGATGAAACGCCATTTATGAATACTTTGATTTTTTTTTTTTTCGCCGCAGAGTGATTTTTAGAGCGGTTATGGTCTTATAACTATCGGGTATATTGAGTAGTCCTCCTTAGTCTGTATTTAATACTGATGTTTTTTCTTCTTAGTTTATGATTTTTTTTTTTTATTCCGTGTCACCAAAAGCAAGTTCTGCTTTTCCCATTTTGATTCCTTTTGAAATGCTGATCTCTGAATCATATC
>JADBJO010024290.1:20000-25372 GCA_016801955.1 Conus betulinus
ACTGTTTTATTATGTCTTCGTCTGGAGGGGGTTGGCAAATGTATCCATAGACAGATCCACTCATTTCAACTGTTTTTTATTATGTCTTTGTCTGGAGGGGTTTGGCAAATGTATCCATAGATAGATCCACTCATTTCAACTGTTTTGTTTTATTATGTCTTTTGTCTGGAGGGGGGTTGGCAAATGTATCCATAGATAGATCCACAATGGCGTCCAATCCTGTGTCATGTCAAACTGATTGCAAGCTAAAGCCAGTTTGCCAGCTCCACTGGGTTGAATTTCGGGGCTTACGCAGTTAAGTTAGAACGTCCATAGGCCATCTACACCCTTCCTGTCCAACGCGTGTCTCCTCCACCAGTCTACGGCCAAACGCTGACGGTGACTTTTTTTTTTTTTTTTTTTTTTTTTTTTTTTTTTTTTTTTTTAACCATATCTTTCTTTCTTTGTTTTTGTTTTTGTTTCGTTTTGCTGCAGTATGTACACCCAATTTGCATCGTTCCATCAGCTGCTTCCTTCTTTCATGAAATGGTTAACATTACCCCCATTTTGGCTACGTTCATAGTGGACCCGGCCGGGGCTGGGCCCGGTAGTCCGACGTTTCGATAGTCCGACACATCGGTAGTCCGACACCCTACATTCAGATGTTTCGATAATCCGACACTGTAAGAAAAAGTAGCGATAGTCCGAAATCCCACGATTCCGACAATTCCAACTCGATAATCCGACACACAACCCAGTTTTATAATTCCCGTTAGTCTGACGTATTGAAAGTAAAATCTCTCTCTCTCTCTCTCTCTCTCCCTCTCTCTCTTGTATTGTCAACATTTAAACCCCACTTCCTCTGTCGCAAAAAGCAATGATACCCGAATGTGGTTTCAAAGAAGACCGTGCGGGCAATCTAACTTTGAAGTCGGACTATCGAAACGTCGAAATCGTGATGTGTCGAACTATTGGCACAAAATAAAACATTAGAAAACAAGTTTCGTTGGTCCGACAAAATTGTCCGATTGTCGAAACGTCGGAATCGTGATTTGTCGAACTATCGAAACGTCGGAATCGTGAAGTGTCGGACTATCGGACCCAAACCACCCGGCCGTGCATTATAAGGCCATGCCCCATCCAGGGTTGTTGTGGGGGGCACTCGATAGATCCCCGTCTCGATAGATCCCCGTCTTGTTGGATCCCCGTCTCGATGGATCCCCGTCTCGATAGATCCCCATCTCGATGGATCGCCGTCTCGATTGATTCCTGTCTTGATGGATCCCTGTTACTTTTTTTTGGATCTACCGAGACGGGGAGCTATCGAGATGGGGATCTATCGAGATGGAGATCTACCGAGACGGCGATCTACCGAGACGGGGATCTATCGAGACGGAAATTTTGTCTGCATGTAGTGGGGGATCTATCAAGACGGGGGATCTACCGAGACAGGGATCTATCGAGACGGAAATTCGTCCCCATGTACTGAGGGATCTATTGAGACGGCGATCTACCGAGATGAGGATCTACCAAGACGGGGATCTATCGAGACCCGGATGAGCACTGGCTCTTTATGAATAGCCTAGTATCGGATCTAAAGTTGAAGATTTAACAATCTGTAGACAAGATTCTTATTTTTAAAACGTTAAAGAAAGCTTCAAAATGGATTGAATAAAACAGTGGTAAAAAAAAAAAAAAGGAAAAACCTTCAAGGACTACTAAAACAATGTGAAATGTTTCCTAGTCTTTTTGTAGAAAAATGTCGGTGACTGGCACTTTTTGTTAATATGACTGGTATTGGATCTAAAATTGAAGATTTTTTTTTGTAATTTTCTTCGTTTGTTGGAAGAAGAATAGAAGATAATATTTTTTGCTAGTTACCATTTTCTCCCAGTTCTCTCACTGTGTTATCCCAAGCAGCAAAGAGAACACCTCTGTTGGTATGAGTCTTGTCATTTTGGGGCTATAAATAAATGATCTGAGCCTCACGGCAGCGATGAGTTTTTTCGTCGTTCATGTTGGAAAGAAAGATAAACAGGCTAGTGCACAAATTCAGAGGAGTACGGACCCTTCACCCCCGGGGCCCGGGAAAGTATGATTTGTACGACCGGCAAAAATCACGGCTTTCATCACACGGGTCAGGCCCGGCGCACTATGCACGGCTTTGGCCGTCGCCAGTAAGTTGGAAAAGAGATGAACTGGAGCAGGTTTTTTTTTGTTTTTTTGTTTGTTTGTTTGTTTTCTCCCGGACGGGGGCAGCAGACTGCTGTAGTTATGGAGGTCAGATCTTGGGATTCCCATAATCCAGTTCTTCTTTTTCCTACTGTCTGTCTTCCCCCACTCATTCCCCCCCCCCCCCCCCCCCCCCCCCCCCCCCCCCCCCCCCCCTCCACCCCCCCCCCCCCCCCAACAACCACCCACGCCGAAAGATGACCAAGATCGGGAAGTGTCGGATGGTTCCTGTCCAAGACCTGGTGGCCAGACAAGAAGAAGAGGAAGACACTGGGCCAAGAGAGACAGCAGGCCCCACACTTACTGTCCCTCTGCTGCCACGCAGCGGACGACCCTCGCTGGGTCGAACTTTGTGCACACGCACACACAGTTGACATGTGTCCAGTCTCACCCAGACTGCACTGGACGCTGATCTGAGTGTTCGCTATGAAGAACTCGTGGGCAACAAACTCTGAGCGCATATGGGGATGAACACATCCCGTTTTGACTTGACTTTAGTCTCAGAACTGGGATGCTTGCCAGAGGAGGATGCACCAGACCCTGTGAAACAACTCTTTCCCTAGTCAGATCACCTGGATTGGGGCAGCACAGCTTGGAAGCCAACTCTACTCATGGCCGTTCCACGACGGCTCGTAACTTGCCTGCGGCACAACGAGCAGCTAGCGCAGAGTCTTCCGCTCCTAAACGTTCAGCACACAGGCTACTCAACTTGATCATTGCCGTTGTGGCGTTTCCCTTTAGGGCGTTGAGCGGTAGAGGATGAGGGCATGAAGGTTTGGCTTCGGAAAGTATGTCATGAAAGAAGTTGCACTGCTGATTCGGGGACAGATTATACTGTTCGTGGTTGGTAATGTCCCCCCCCCCCCCTGCCCCCACTCCCTCCCCCCCCCCCCCCCCCCCCCCCCCCCAAAGCTCCGAGCACGGTTGCAGCATTGTGCTCATGTCTGTGGAACAGAGCACCTCTGAAGAGACGAGGGATCAGCCGGTTGTGTGGGCGGACCTGCGAGTCTGATCGACTCCAGCTTAAGCCAAGGACACCATTGATCGCCGATTCCAGTGTTCTCACGTCTGAGGGTACCAGATCCTTCGTGATCCCGGTCCATCCAAGCGGCCCTTGCCCAAGAGGATGTGTGCATCGATCTCAAGACCATGACATCATTCTCCTTGAGGTCCGTTGGCGAGTCTTGCTGTGACTAACGTTGTTGTAAATGGTTCGACTGGAGCATGGAACACGTTTTGTCACACTTCGGGCAACCCAGAACACATTCAGCTGTCTGGTTTGTTAGCCCGCCTGTCCGCCTCAGGGAACCTGTTTGTCAGGTCTGTGCGCGGGCACTGGTCAGCCATCTGTGCAACTTGTTGTCAGTATCCGAGACTTTAATATTGTGATTTCGCCGTGGGATATTGCTAATTCGTCTTTGCCGTGTCTTAAACAGGTTTATTATTTCAGTCGACGTGTACGTGGTGTTTGTTACATTCGACACTCATTCGAAAACGATACACCATAATTCGTGAACTGAGTTTTCTTGAGTTTTCCATTCGTTCTAACTAAACGCTGATTGTAAATTCGTGAAATTCAGTGATTTGTCTCGAAGTCGACTAGCTTCTAATACGATTCCTCGATAACCCCCCCCCCCGTTCTAGCGTTCTAGCGAAAGATGGGGCACCACTCTGAAACTCATTTTAACTGCTGTACCACACTACACTGGCATCATCTTTCCGAATTCTTCATCCAAAATCTCTGCGCACAAACCAACGAATAGTTCGAAATGGAGACAGCTGCTTGTAGTATTGGTGTCTTTTTGGGGTTATTTTTTCCATTTACGGTTATATAGAGCCCATTTTTTAAATGAATTGCTGGAGACACAGTGGCTTATTCTATAAACCCCCAAATCACCTGCACATAACTGAACTAGTCCCAGCGTTTTCAGTCTGGTAAGGTCATGTTGCTTATAGCCCAGCCGACCGCAAAGGCCATATCAGAGCTGTCACCGCGTTGAAGTCAACTTACAAGTCGTTTAAAAAACAAACAAAACAAAAACATTCACACAACCCTTTAAAATACACCTTAAAAAACACACCGGAAATTTTGTTAAAAAAAAAAAAAAAAATCTGTCATCTATAAAACCTCAGATCGGATGAAAAAAATGTTATGATCTCCTTCAGAAATTCAAAGAACACACCAGGTTTTACATCTCTTAAACAAGGCTTTCATGGAGTCAGCTGTAAATGCACGTTCAGTCGAAAGCCTGTTAAAAACACGAATGAACCGAACAAACCTGCAGGGATAGGGGAGCTAATGTCAAGATTGTCAAATAGTATGTAACGGGATCTAAATCGTTGATAACGACACATAGGAAAGATCAGCATACATCCATATCCTGCTCGCACCCACCCACCCACCCACACGCACGCACGCACGCACGCACACACGCACGCACGCACACGCACACACACACACACACACACACACACACACACACACATTCTTTTAAACGCACTAACCGGGGCATCATGCCAACGAATTGAATTTTAAAAGGGCATGGAGTTTGAGGTAATAGAGTTAATTCACACACAAGAATGTTGGCAAGAGAGAGGCAGACATACGCAATTGTAGGCATGTGCGGATGCGTGTGTGTGTGTGCGTGTGCGTGTGTGTGTGTGTGTGTGTGTGTGTGAGAGAGAGAGTGAGAGAGAGAGAGAGAGAGAGAGAGATCTTGTGTGTGCGTGCATGGGATTGGGAGGGAGTGAACAGAGAGAGAGAGAGAGACAGACAGACAGAGAGGATCTGCGTGTGCGTGCATAGGATGGGGGGGGGGGGGGGGGGGGGGGGGGGGGGGGGGGGGGGGGAGCGAGCGAACAGGGGAGTAATAAGTCGAAGGGTGTCTTGCATCTGTCGGAACACTCCTCGGCGAAACAATACATATGAAAATGCAGCGGCGAGGGGAAGAAGGTAAGAGGCTTAGAGCATCAGGCTGCCGGTACAGGAGAGATTATGGAGACGTTGCCGAGGGCATGGTGGGGGAGGGAGCGGGGAAAGGGGGGGGGGGGGGGGGGGAGGGGGGGGGGGGGAGCGTGGCTGGCCTGAGTGATACTGTCCAATACTGCGGGGGGGGGGGGGGGGGGGGGGGGGGGTTGGAGGGGGGGAGGGGTTCAGCCCA
>JADBJO010024291.1:2500-5000 GCA_016801955.1 Conus betulinus
TATGCTGTCACGTGACTGTCCAAGGTGTTCCATAATTGTCCATTGTGTTATGCACAAGATCGCCCTGTGAGTTGGGCATAGAATAGACCCACTGCCCTGCCATGCACGTCGTAAGAGGCGACTAAGGCAGGACCACCTCGCCCAGAGGATAAAGGGGTTTGCGAAGGGCTAACACCCCTTCCTAGAAAAAAAAATCAAGTAACAGAAGCATCGACAACATCAAACCAAGACATTCATCTGGGAGAGGAAGGGTCTCCATTCCGGAGACTCATGACGTCAGGCAGTGAAAGCCGAGAGGAAGCTGCAAGGCCGATTCCCCTTCTGACCCCCAGGAAATCAACAAGGACAGCCACTTGGAACATCAGGACAATGTACGAAGCGGGCGGAACCATCCAGATAGCAAGAGAGATGAAGACAAGGTGGCTACAGACGGGACAGCTGACACTTTCATCAGGAGAGCTGCTGCTGTACTCGGGACACACAGAGGACGGAGCCCCCCATACAGAAGGCGTGGCCCTGATGCTGACACCAGAGGCGCAGCGGGCACTCATCGGCTGGGAACCTATCAACTCCCGCATCATCATCACAGCCAAGTTTAGCACCAAGAAGAAGAACATCAAGCTGAACATCATCCAGTGCTATGCTCCCACAAATGATGCGGAGGATGAAAAGAAAGATGATTTCTACCAGCAAGTACAAGCTGTGCTGGACAAAAAGGAGCAAACGACATCACAATACTCATGGGCGACTTTAATGCCAAGGTAGGATCAGACAACATGGGCTATGAAGACATCATGGGGATACATAGACTTTGACAGATGAGTGAGAATGGAGAACGCTTTGCACACCCGTGCGCATTGAACCAGCTGGTGATAGGAGGCAGCATCTTCCCCCACAAGCGCATCCACAAGGCGACATGGAGATCCCCGGACCACGTCACGGGAGAATCAGATCGACCACATCTGCATCAGCAGGAAATTCAGGCGATCATGGCGGGATGTGAGGGTGATGAGGGGTGCTGATGTGCCATCAGACCACCACCTGCTTGTGACAACAGTGAGACTCCGACTCAAGAAGTACACGTCAACAAATGCAGCAAGGACACGATATAATGTGGAGCTGTTCAGCAGTAAAGAAATAAAGGAGAAATTTCAGATCAGTCTTACCAACAGGTTCCAGCTACTTAAATAATTGCTTGAAGAGGAGAACACAGACATTGAGAACCAGTGGCAACATACCAGGAAACTTTGGCATGAGACCTGTGAGGAGGTACTTGGAAAGAAGAAGACCGAGCACAAGGAGTCGATCTCTGATGATACTGTTCAGAAACTGAACAAAGGGAAAGAGAAGAAAGCCACACTGAACATGAGTCGGACAAGATCAAGCAAAGCACAGGCCCAAGAAGACTACACCCAGGCAGACAAAGAAGTGAAGAAAAATGTGAAGAAAGATAAGAAGGAGTTCATCGACAGACTTTGCCAGACAAGCAGAGGATGCTGCAGGACCGGGCAACATGAGAGAGCTGTAACCACCACAAAGAAGCTGGCGGGCAAGTTCCAACAGGCTAACAAGCCAATCAAAGGCAAGAATGGAAAGACCCTCACACAACAGAAGATCAATTGAAGCGATGGGCAGAGCACTTCAAGGAATTACTAAACCGTCCCGCCCCCGAAGCACCACCTGACATCCCACCAGTAGAACAGAACTTCCCATCAACTGTGAGAAGCCATCGAAAGCAGAGATAGAAAGGCCATCCTGGCACTGAAGAATGGGAATGCAGCGGGGCCTGATGAGATCCTAGCAGAAGCCATTAAAGCGGATGTTGATACAGCTGTCAACTTGCTACACAGCCTCTTCGGCAAGATATGGGAAAAAGAGAATATCCCAGCAGAGTGGAGGGAAGGGCATTGTTATCAAACTGCCAAAGAAAGGAGACCTTAGCAACTGTAGTAACTACAGAGGGATCATGCTCCTGTCAGTGCCAGGCAAGGTTCTAAACAGAGTCTTATTGGAGAGGATGAAGAAAGCAGTTGACCCAAAGCTTCGAGACCAACATGCGGGCTTCCGGCGAAACAGATCCTGTGCCGACCAGATCGCCAGCCTCAGGATCATCATCGAGCAGTCCTTGGAGTGGAATTCGCCCCTTTACATCAACTTCATCGACAATGAAAAGGCCTTTGACAGTGTAGATAAAGAGACACTATGGAAGCTACTGAGGCACTATGGAATACCAGAGAAGATCATTTCTCTCATACGATGCACTTATCAGGACATGAACTGCAGGGTGGCTCATGCAGGCCAGTCGTCAGATGGTTATGAGGTGAAGACAGGAGTGCGCCAGGGATGTCTGTTGTCACCTTTCCTCTTCCTCCTGGTCATCGACTGGATCATGAAGTCCACAACAACAGGCGGGAACAACAGAATACAATGGACACTCTGGACGCAGCTAGATGACCTTGACTTTGCTGACGACCTGGCACTCCTCTCCCACAGTCACAGA
>JADBJO010024291.1:10000-12500 GCA_016801955.1 Conus betulinus
ACATAAAACACAATGGCCTTTTTTAGTCTCTTGACTGGACGGAAGATTGAAAATCTGATTGAAAAGTATATTTCTACACTTCATTTTCTTCAATACATTTGTCATGTTTCTTGCATCTTTGCGTCAAATATTGCGTCTGCCAAAGAGAGCACAAGATGCACACCGATTTCCTGTGATCAGATGTCAAACGCATTCCAAACAGTTGATGTTTTTAAAATATTTTCAGTCCTGTTGCTTAGGCCATCGTTCTTTTTAGAAAAATAAAAAGGAATATTTCGAATGAATGAGCCGCTGACAGCATTTCTTATTTACACAGTTAAGATGTTTCTTTTCCCAGTCGTGAGGATTATCCATGTCATGAGACACGGACAGATCACTGGTATAATCGTGCACGGTTTAACCTTCAAACTGATTCATCTTTCACTTGTCATTTACACCTTGACCACACAAAACTCTCTACACATGGAAATCAAACGATCTCACAGTTCAGTGTAAATCTGAACCATCAACGTCTCTGCTATGAAAAACTCTGTCAAACGCACAGCAGATGAACACTGTTCAGTCACAAATAAAAAATAAACCAACATAGTAGAATGAATCACACAGCCGTTACGTACCATGTCAACTAAAGTGTGCTAACTAGTTATTCAAACAGAAGCATTGTAACTACATCACCCCCACTAAAGCCACAAAACATTTACAGGAGTCTGTCCAGCACAAGCAGAAAGTCAGAAGAGACTACATGCACTGTGCTGCGGTAGTGGAATTCATGATTTCAAGTGGGAGACGGGTGGGGGAGGAGGAAAAGAGTGATTGGGATGCCATTATGTCAGGCTGGACAAATGCCCACTTGTGTTTCATATGTGAATTTTGGAAATGTAAGTATGGTCTTTAGAATGGTTTCATGCTTGTGGTTCCCACAATACATTTAAAGTCTGATTTAATGAGGATTATCTTTGTCTTTTTAGTTTGTGTTAAAGAAATAAGATAATAATGATGATGATAATAATAATAATAATAGGAACATAGCATTCCAAAAGCGCCTTGCAAAAGATTCTAGGCGCTGACAATCCACTCTCGTGTACACAACGGGCTGCCTACCTGGGTTGTGCAAAACGAAGAGTTTCCTGCCGGCGCTTCATTCAGTTGTTTCCCGTGTCATCCACTCAATATCGTTCTCTCAGTTTCCTCACTTCCCTTCATTCTTTTAATTCATCACGCAGGGTGCATGCTATGTGTAACGTATCATCTATACCAACAGCCAAACTGGTGATGGGATTTTAGGTGTTTGCAAGACGTCATGCTTGCGTTCACACTCGGAACCTCGGTTATAGTCTCATTCGAAGGACTGTTTGCAAAATGGAGTCAGAACCAATGTTAACTCTGAGCGAAAAATCCCCCTGTACCAAAACGGCCAGACGGGGATTCGACCGATACAAAAGGTATTGTAATGCACTGTATTTTGTCCGGTTCCCTGCTGTGGGAAGAAAATTGTATTGTGACTCTGTAGTACTTATCTTAAATAAATGTTAGCGAACTGCCCAGAGAAACGTGAACAAAATACGACGAGCTTCGACTTCTTAGGTCTTCTTCAGGCAAGATACAAACAAATAGAACAAAGAAAATTCACTTGGCTTAAATTCAGGCTTTCCTTTCGCTGAACTCTGAAGCGATCTTTGTATCTTGCCTGAAGAAGACCTAAGAGGTCGAAACGCGTCGTCTTTTGTCTTGTGACTCGTTTGTCCACGTTCCTCTGAGCGGTTCGCTAACATTTATGTAAGATTTTTGTTTAGATTTCCGCCTGCGGTCGTCTCACTTTGCAACTAGATCTGTAGTGCTCAGTATCGTTGTGCGCCCTTTGGTGGTGGCGAGAGTATATTGATGGCTGGCTTTTGTTACTTTATGCTGTGCTTGATCATGCTTCTAATGTATTATGCATTTGTTTGATTTGATGGTTCAGACAGCAAACGAAAAATAGTAGAAACTTAACTTGTTGCCTGGCTGTCCATGTTCGTGTGGTGTGGGTCTGTGTAGGGAAAAGTCGTGCACGCATCCAAACTTCTTCAGGTGAGAGTCCGACAGCAAAAGACACACTGCACTCCATCCGTAACAAGTATGGTATACACAAAATGTGCCAAAGAGTGTTTTTCCTTTTTGTTCAATTGATTGTTTTTCATTCAGCATCACGCTCTTCACCAAGAGCAAAGTATGCAGTGGCAGAACAAGAACAGATCAATTCCACCAAAGATACATGTCTGTATGAATCCATGATGTGAAAATACATAGTGGCCAATCACCACACCACACGCTCCTGTTGTGTGCAGTTTTGTGTGTGTGTGTGTGTGTGTGTGTGTGTGTGTGTGTGTGTGTGTGCGTGTGTGTGTGTGTGTGTGTGTGTGTGTGTGTGTGTGTGTGTGTGTGTGTGTGTGTGTGTGTGTGTGTGTGTGTGTGTGTGTGTGGTGAGAAATCTGAGTTGCCAGAGTCTTCTTACCCCTCTGCC
>JADBJO010024291.1:22500-25369 GCA_016801955.1 Conus betulinus
GCACAGCAGCAACAAGAAGCAGGGTTGTCAGTTTCTCCATGATAAAGGATTTTAATTTCTGAAACAACCCAAACAGCAATCTATTTCTTTAATACGCATCTCACCAGAAGTTGATTCCACAATGCCAAAACAGCACCTTGACAAAAAACAAACAACTCCAAGCAAGACTTAGGACGTTCTAAAGAAGACAACTTGTCATGATATGCATTTCTGGCAACAACATAACGAAAGATGCCAATGTATTTTTATCATGTTCCATTGTTGTTACTAGTGGTTTCGATACTTATTCAGTACTTTTCCCTGATTCACGAGATCGTAAATCCGTAAATTCAGCACTGACTCATAAATGAGTTCTCAAATATCAAATAATTATAGACAATATTCAGATATCATCAGTATGCACCACAAATATCGCACACAAATGGCTAAGGCTACCTAGATGGCTATTTTAATAAGCAATAGATTCTCTAAGCCATTTTCTCAATGCTGCAGCCCCAAATGCAGTCACATTACTGTCTAGACCTTCATATACTGCAAGTAGGAATATTTCACGCACGCACTTTGCTCATGATCCATTGACTGAATTTCTTTCTTTTCACGTATAGAACACAAAGGCCTTTTAGTATCTTGACTCGACGGAAGATTGAAAATCTGATTGAAAAAATATATTTCTACGCTTCATTTTCATCAATACATTTGTCATGGTTCTCGCATCTTTGCTTCAAATTTTGCGTCTGCCAAAGAAAGCACAAGATGCACACCGATTTCCTGTGATCAGATGTCAAACTCATTCCATTCCAAACAGTTGATGTTTAAGATATTATAAGTCCTGTTGCTTAGGCCATCGCCCTTTCTAGAAACGAAAAGGAATATTTCGAATGAACGAGTCGCTGACTGCATTTGTTATTTGTTATTTATACAATTGGGATGTTTCTTTTCCCAGTCGTGAGGATTATCCATGTCATGAGACACGGACAGATCACTGGTATAATCATGCACGGTTTAACCTTCAAACTGATTCATCTTTCACTTGTCATTTTACACCTTGACCACAAAACTCTACACATGGAAATCAAACGATCTCGTAGTTCAGTGTAAATGTGAACCAGCATCGTCTCGGCTGTGAAAAACTCTGCCAACGCACAGCTGATGAAAACTGTTCAGTCACAAATAAGAAATATACCAGTACAGCAGAATTTATCACACAGCCACTACATACCATGTCAACCAAGTGTGCTAACTAGTTAGTCAAACAAAAGCAATGTAGCTAAATCAACCCCACTAAAACCACAAAACATTTACAGGAGTCTGTCCAGCACAAGCAGAAAGTCAGAAGAGACTACATGCACTGTGCTGCTGTTGTGAAATTCAATGATTTCAGCTGGGAGACGGGTGGGGGAGGAGGAAAAGAGTGATTGGGATATCACTATGTCAGAAAATTCACTTAACTTAAATTTAGGCCTTCCTTGCGCTGAACTCTGAAGCGATCAAAGCTAAGTGAATTTTCGTTGTCCCTATTTGTTTGTATCTTGTCTGAAGAAGACATAAGAGGTCGAAACGCGTCGTCTTTTGTCTTGTGGCTCGTTTGTCCACGTTTCTCTGGGCGGTTCGCTGACATTTATTTAAGATTTGTTTAGATTTCGCCTGCAGTCGTCTCACTTTGCAACTAGATCTGTAGTACTAAGTATCGTTGTGCGCTCTTTGGTGGTGGCGAGAGTATATTGATCATTGGCTTTTGTTACTTTATGCTGTGCTTGATCATGCTTCTTATGTATTATGTACTTGTTTGATTTGATGGTTCAGGTAGCAAAAGAAAAAAGTAGAAACTTAACCTGTTGCCTGGCTGTCTATGTTCGTGTGGTGTGGGTCAGTGTAGGGAAAAGTCGTACACACATTCAAATTTCTTCAGGTGAGAATCCGACAGCAAAAGATACGCTGCACTCCATCCGTAACAGGTATGGTATACACAAAATGTGCAAACGAGTGTTTTTCTTTCTTTGTTCAATTGATTATTTTTCATTCAGCATCAGATATAACAAAGTCGCCAGAGTACGCCAAGAGCAAAGAACAAGAAAATATCAATTCCATCAAAGATATGTCTGTGTGAATCCATGATGTGAAAATATCTTGTAGCCAATCACCACACCACGTTCCTGTTGTGTGCAGTTTTGTGTGTGTGTGTGTGTGTGTGTGTGTGTGTGTGTGTGTGTGTGTGCGTGCGTGCGTGCGTGCGTGCGTGCGTGCGTGCGTGCGTGCGTGCGTGCGTGCGTGTGTGTGTGTGTGTGTGCGCGCGCGCGCGCGCGCGCGTGTGTGTGTGTGTGTGTGTGTGTGTGTGTGTGTGTGTGTGTGTGGTGAGAGAGGCAGAAATCTGAGTTGCCAGAGTCTTCTCACACCTCTTCTACTCCCACCGCCAACCCTCTTCTACCTGCAACTTATTTCGATTTCAACTAGAATTTTGATGTAATTCAGAAGTACGCTCTTCTGTCTTTTGCGACTTTGACGACAGTGATGATGATAGCAAGGTTAACTTTGCCCAAGTTGAGTCTCGTTCTAATTCAAAGCGCTTTACAATTGCATCTTCACCGGCTCAACAGACGTTTTAGCTAGGTATACCCGAGTCAAGCAGACTGATTACTGATGCATAATTCATTCGGTTTTCATTACCCTTGTGCGTCATAAATCATGACTGTGTCAGTCCCACTGTCGTTTAGTCTTATTTGTCCTTTTCACAAGAGAGGCCTCCTTGTGTGTTTTCTTACAGACAAGGTGAATGCAACCCTGAAGAGCAGAAACCTGTGTTACATCGTGATATTTTGAGAAAACGTCCTCAACACACTGTGCACAAAGTCTGCAATTCTTTCACATCAAA
>JADBJO010024292.1:0-15000 GCA_016801955.1 Conus betulinus
TGATTGGCAAAGATTTGAATTGAAGAGATAAAAAAAAAAAAAAAAAAATGAAGTAAATGGGAACATGTATATCATAAATATGATAACCCTTCACTAGCTGCATGAGGAAACTATCGCAATCCCTCTCGAAGGCAGATCTATATGTATCGCCTGCTCCGAGGCCTTTCGTCCGCTGGATGGACTCATCAGGGAGGACACGGTGATTGAGTCTGTGCACTTGGCGTCAAATAGAGACACACCACAGTCCATAATTCTGTGTGTTCTCACCACCAAGGGTTCGAAAAAAAGAATCCAACAGCACCCCACAGCAGCCAGCGAAGGTAGTAGAATTAAACAAAAAACAAAGTGGGGAGAGGAAAATATATATATATATCCTTTTATCTGTGTGTCTGTCTGCGGTCTGTTTCTTTTGTCTGTCTGACTCTGTATGCCGCTTTTGTCTGATTATCTGAATATCTCTTGTGTCTGGCTGGTTGTATGTCTCTTTTGTCTGTCTGGCTATCTGTATGTCTCCTTTGTCTATCTGGCTGTCTATATACTTGTTTTGTCTGTCTAGCTCTCTGTGTGTCTCTTTTTTTTCTGCCTGGACTACTCCTATCTGTCTGACCATTTCTTCATTGATTTTCCATTGCACAGGAGATGGAACGAGAGCGTGAGGATCGCAAGAAGAGAGAGAAGGAAGAAAGAGGAGCGACGAAAAAAACAGGAAGAAATCGACAAGAAAGAAGAGGCTGCTAGGGTATGTAAAATTTTGGCATCTCTCACTCGGACTCTGTTGCATGCCAGTATCTCACAGTTGTAAACCTTTGTTCTGTTTGTGTCATTGAAGCAAACCATTTTTCTCAGAATCATTCTTGTGGACATTTTTTGTTCGTGTCTTTGTAGTACCTGTTTTTTTTTTTTTTTTTTTTAGTGTCATTGAAGTCACCAATTTTCTTTTAATGTGAGTTGCCGTAAGCCAGTTTCTTTTAGTCTGGTGATAGCAAACCACTTTCTTTATATGTCATTGGAGTTAACCTATTTCTTTTATTCATTGAGTTAACCAGTTTCCTTTAGAGTCAATGTGATAAACCAGTTTCTTTGTATGTTGTTGAAATTAAACGGTTTTTCTTTTTGTCATTGTACTCAACATGTTTCTTTTTAGTCATTGCAGTAAAGCATTTTACTGCTGTGTCTTTGTAGAAAACCAGTTTCTTTTCAGTATCATTGTTGTAAATCACTTTCTTTTAGTGTGGTTGAGGCAACCAGTTTTCTTGTAGTGTCATTATAGGTAACCAGTTTCTTTTAGTGTTAATTGAAGTAAATAAGTTTCCTGTACTGTCAGTGCAGTAAACGTTTCTTTGAATGTCGTTGTAGTGAGTTAGTTTCTTTATGTGGTCATTACAGTAACAAGTGCTGTTTCTTCCAGTATCATTGTAGTAGACCAGTTTCTGTTAGTGTCATTGGTATATACCAGTTTGTTTCATTATTATCATAGTAAACCTGTTTCTTTTTCTTTTGGTGTCATTGTTGTGTAATAAACCAGTTCCTTTATGTGTATTCATAGCAAACCAGCATTTTTTTTAATTGTTTTTTGTTTTGCTTATTTTTTGTTTGTTTTATTTGTTTTAACTGTGCAACACTTCATTGCAGCTATCTCAGTTTGATGCAACTAATTCAGTTTGGTATCTTGTTGATATTTTACCTACCTGAATAATGTTCTTAGAAGTGATGAAATTGTCACCTTGTTTTAGTTTTATCCATGTACAGTTTTTTCTCATTTACACTAGTATTTCAAAATCACAATATTCAAGTGCAGATTCATGTTTCAAGCTATGATCAGTACTCTGTTAGCTGTATGGTGTATCTTCTATGTCAGAAACCGATTGTTGTGTGTTTTATCATTCCACGTGAAATGTAGTTTCCTTTGCTTCACCAGGCTTGAGGAGGAGCGCATACGTAAGGAAGAGGAGGAGCGTCGGGAACACGAAGAGTATCTGAAAATGAAGGAGGGCCTTCACGGTGGAGGAGGAAGGAGAAAATGAAGCTGAAGCTGATCTCAGTGTAAGTGAACTGTGGGTCCATTGAGATCTGACCCTCAGGGAAAGCTTTCTGTTAGCTCTCATTGTAGGTGAATAGTCCACCTCCAGACGGATTCTTAATGACATCTTTCTGTTCATAGCTCAGTATCAGTCAATACTCTACCTCTAAGCTGACCGCTAGGGAAATCTTGATGAATTATGTTCAGATCTTGGTGTAGGTCAGTACCCTTAGGGAAAGCTTTCTATTCAGATCTTTTTTTTTTTTTTTTTTCTGTCCCAACCTCTGCGCCACCTCAGAGGCAATGCACCCACGCCGCTCATTCCAACACCCCCGTCCACAGCCACAGCCCCGTCAGCCCCGCCACAGCCCCGGCACCGACAATCCACAGGGAGCAGTCAATGTCAAGTCGTCAAGAGGCAACCCACCGGAGAAGACACTGCACTGCTGCCGAGTCACTTCGGTGGTGTTCAGTGACCTGTTTCTGATCTAACATACGCTGGACACCACCTACTAAGCCCCTACTGACGACAATAATTGCTTAGTCGTGGAGCCGGCGTGAGTGAGCTCTCCCTCCGGAGGGTGCCACCACGTCCGTCCAACGACAGCCCCCATGGACTCACCGATACTGGTGACCTTGACGGAACCAAACCAAGGCCACAGACGAGGAGAGGACATCGAAACTGAGGTCACCATGAGAGCAGGGCATGAGGGGCCACAGAATTTGAGACATTTTTTTTTTTTAATGCTGATCGATGAGAATGAGGATGATTAAGATGATGCTACGGATTACCATTTCGGTCTGAGACTACATGACAGGGCTGTACTCTACGCTTCCTTCCATAATATATCCCGGGTGTCAACCAGGCCTGAGAGATACAGGCACTGCAGTGTTGGTCAGGAAATTTGAGCAACACTCTCAGAAACGCATCCATTTAGTGGATGAAACTCGACTGTGTGGTCCCAGTCTTCCAACTGAGTCCACAGCAAACTCAACTCTGGGTAAGAGCCGGTCGGCAGCAGAAAAACCCACATGACTTCTGATGGGATTCAAATCCTCGACCTCCCAGCCGGGAGTCCGCGACGCTAACCACTTCGCCATGGCGGCTGGTTCGGTTGTCTTTTTTTTTTTTTTTTTGTATGTGTGTGTAGTGAATGGACACGTGTGTGTATGGATGTGTGGGCACTTTGCCCACGGCGGCTGTTTCTATTCAGATCTTGATCTTGGTCAGTGTGGCTGACTCTTGAAAAAAGGTTTCTTTTCGGATCTCTGTGTCGATTGATAGTCCCACCTCAGAGCTGATCTTGAGGAAAGCCAGGCCTGTTTTAGTGCTACAATTCTTCTGTAGTTTTTGAGTTTGGAAACAGTAGTCTATGGTACTAGAAGCAAGTAAAAAAAACAAAACATGATCTTGCCAGCAGCAAATCTTTGATTTTGTTTCATATCTGGAACTCACAAGAATAGCAATCATGTTATACCAGTGGGGAATTGTCTTCACTTCTGCAGGAAAACAGTCTTAAACAGCGCAAAGCTACCTCTGAATCAGAATGCAGTGACGGAAAAGAAAGCCAAACCTCTTCGTACATGCCACATTCGCACATCCTCGAAGCTTTATGGTGAGCATCCCTCGATCCATGGGTCTGTGGGCTGGTGCTACCTTGGTCACTGTTGGTGGCATGGTTGTGAAGAGGTTGGTGCTGTCTTGGTTACTGCTGGTACGATGGGAAAGGGGTTGAGCTGCCATTGTCAATATTTGTGGGATAGGGGAAGTTGTGTGTGCTACCTTCGTCACTGTTGGTTGGATGGGGAAGTTGGGTGTGTGCTTCCTTTTGTCACTATTAATTAAGGGGTATGTGCTAGCTTGTCACAGTAGGATAGGAATGGGGTACGCCAAACCCTGGTCACTATCAGTGGGATAGGAAAGGGGGTCATGCTTCCCTGGTCCCTTTCGGTGGATAGGAAAGGGATTATATGCTACCCTGATCACTGTAGGTAGCAAAACAAAAAAAAAAAACAGAGGTAAGTGCTGCCTTGGTCACTATTGATAGGACAGGGAAGGGGTGTATGATTCTGGAGCAGATGTAAGGGAGACCATGGGGTTTTGGTTCCCTATGGACGATGACGATAGAAAAGAATAGTGACAGTCCACAGGACAGCCATCTTCATGTCATGGTAAATCTTCAGCAATGAACTGAATCACCAAGAGCAACCAATGGTTTCTTGTATTTCTCATACATGGTATCTGTGTGAGAGGAATTTACTGGGATTGTCTAGCAACTGAACGTATTGTGTAATGTGACCGTGGGGTTTCGCTGTGTTGTGTGTTTGAATGTGTTAAATGCGAAGTCTGCAGTGGAATTGTGTTGATAACTGCTTTGTAGTGCATTGGTTTGTCTTTTGGTTTCAGTTGGAGGCCTTTTTAGACTTCAAAAACCTCATCAGTGAGGATATTGCTTTTTCATCATCCTTGCTTTCACTCGGAGTCTTTGTCATAGGAAGTCACTAACTTCATCAAAAGATGTAGTGCTTTGTATGGTCCTTTGTTTTCAGTAGGAAGCCTTGTTACCAGACTTCATCTAACTACATCAAAGAGATGTATTGCTTTGTGTTGTCCTTTCCTTTCAGTCGCAGTCCTTGTTACGAGTTTATCAGTACGTCAAGGTGTATTGCATATTGTCCTTTGCTTTCAGGTAGAGTCTTTTGTTACAACATTTATCAGCTACATCAAGGAGATTTATTGCATTGCAATGTCTTTTGCTTTCAATCCGAGTTTTGTTAAAAGATTCGTCAGTTACATCAAGATGTATTGCATTGTATTGTCCTTTGCATTCACTCAGTCTTTGTTACAAGAATTTCTCAGCTACATCAAGGAGTGTTTTGTCCTTTGCTTTGTCAGAGCCTTTGTTAAAAGAATTCCTTAGCTGCATCAAGATGTATTGCATTATAGTCCTTTGTTTGTCAGTCAGAGCCTTTGTTATAAGAATTCCTTAGCTGCATCAAGATGTATTGCGTTGTATTTGTCCTTTGTTTGTCAGTCAGAGCCTTTGTTATAAGAATTCATTAGCTGCATCAAGGTGTATTGCATTATATTGTCCTTTGTTTGTCAGTTAGAGCCTTTGTTATAAGAATTCATTAGCTGCATCAAGATGTATTGCATTATATTGTCCTTTGTTTTGTCAGTCAGAGCCTTTGTTATAAGAATTCATTAGCTGCATCAAGATGTACTGCATTGTATTGTCCTTTGTTTGTCAGTCAGAGCCTTTGTTATAAGAATTCCTTAGCTGCATCAAGATGTACTGCATTGTATTGTCCTTTGTTTGTCAGAGCCTTTTGTTATAAGAATTCATTAGCTGCATCAAGATGTATTGCATTGTTTTGTCCTTTGTTTGTCAGTCAGAGCCTTTGTTATAAGAATTCATTAGCTGCATCAAGATGTACTGCATTATATTGTCCTTTGTCTGTCAGAGCCTTTGTTATAAGAATTCCTTAGCTGCATCAAGATGTACTGCATTGTATTGTCCTTTGTTTGTCAGTCAGAGCCTTTGTTATAAGAATTCATTAGCTGCATCAAGATGTACTGCATTGTATTGTCCTTTGTTTGTCAGTCAGAGCCTTTGTTATAAGAATTCATTAGCTGCATCAAGATGTACTGCATTGTATTGTCCTTTGCTTTCAGTCAGAGTCTTTGTTACAAGAGTTCATCAACTACATCAAGGAGATGAAAGTGGTGATGTTGGAAGATCTAGCTGGTCACTTCAAGTTAAAAACACAGGTGGGTAGTTCTCTCTGAACACACTTCCATCACTGTTCTCATCACCAGTACTTGTTTAGCTCATGGTCTGGAGGCCTGCCTACTGAGGGTGCATCACAACATTACAATGGGACTAATTCGCCTTCCCTCTGTCATACAAATGTATTTCATAGGTAAAGGGGGCATAGCAATATATAGTCCTAACCCTACCCATGCATGCTCCATTAGCACATAAGCTTGCATATAAGCTATATTTGTAATGGAGAATTTTAAACATTTCACACCCAGAACTGAAAACTTCAACAAAAAAGAAAAGCAGCCTTCTAAAAAAAAAACAACAACCTCAAAACGAAACCATTGAAATCAAATTTAAAGCAATACTAAGAATCTATTTAACAGAATATTGTTTTCTTAAAGGGTCATTCTCAGAAATGGTAACCAGAAGTGTGACGTACATGGGCAAAAATGAAGGTGCTTAGAATCAGAAATGGTTTATGGAGCTCATGATCTAATCTTTGCCATTATGCATAAAACAGGATAGTTCTTTGACATTATTTTCACATATGGAAGAGTCAAGTGTGGTAAGGTACACATACATTGGTCACGTTACTGGAAACCAAAGGGTACCCAACAGTGACCATTGAACCACTTAAAGTGAAAATGTTTAGAGTAATTTTGCCATCTGTGTGATGCTTTATAGCCAACTGATGGAGATAAGCACCTTTCATACAGTAAAGAAAATGTTTTTTGACTAACAGTAAACAATTGGGGTAGTTTTTTTTTTTTTTTGCTCCCATAAGGAAACCTAACGCAGAGTAACTTTTATTCAAGACTGGCACAGCCTTTTAAACTTGAATAAAGTCAGACAAATACAAAGACGAACAATCTAATAGTGGGGGGAAACAAGCGCTGGCCAACAACTAAATTGTCTTCATAGTAATGACTTGGCAAAACTTTGGACTTAGGGGGGGGGGGGGGGGGGGGGGGGGGGGGGGGGGGGGGGGGGGGGGGGGGGGGGGGGGGGGGGGGGGGGGGGGGGGGGGGGGGGGGGGGGGGGGGGGCAGGAGGTTGAAGATGTAAAAACTGGGAACTTGAAATAAGAAAATATATCAGATATGAAAACTCTTCACTGGCTGCATAAGGGAACCATCGCAATCCCTTTTGAAAGGCAGATATATTTGTATTAAGTTACTCTGTGTTAGGTTTCCTTATGGGAGCAAAAACTACCCCACTTGTTTACTGTTTGTTGTTTACTGTTCCCTGCCTCATTTCATTTCCAGTTTTTGTTTTTGACTAGTAAAATTCTATCAAAAACAAGCACTCAAGCTTCCTTTTTTCATGTTAACTCTATAGAGAAATCTCTTGACTACCAAACTATTCTTTGACCTCAAATTACTCTGCAAGTTGTGATAATTTGGCAAACACATTTCATACATATGTGGGGTAATAGTGTTTGTGTGTGTGCACATGCATGTGCGTGAGTGTGCTTGCATGTGTACGTTTTAGCTTTGGAAATTTACTTTGGGAAATGTTCTTATCAGTTATTTATTGTTTTCAAATGGAAAGATTTGGTTTTTCTTTTTTCTCTTTGAAGGATGTAATTCAGAGAGTGCAAGACCTTCAGTCCAGTGGTGATCTGACTGGGGGTGATCGACGACCGTGGCAAGTTCATCTACATCACCATGGAGGAGCTGGAAGCTGTGGCCAAGTACATGCGTCAGCATGGCCGAGTGTCCATTACCGAGCTGGCCGAGTCCAGCAATCGTCTGATCACACTGGATCCAGACAGAAGACCCCTGCAGGCAGCCGCCGATGGCGCCATGGAGGAGCTGGCCTTGGCTTGATAGTGAGGCTGCGAGGCGGAGGGAAAGAAGAGGGGGTTTGAGGGAGGGGAGGAGAGGGGGAGGGAGTGACAGAGCGTTGTGGTGATCTTTTAAGAAAGAGACAGATAATTGTGTGGATGGATGCGGTTTGTGTGTTAACCACACTGTGCTAATTATGATTATACCATTTAAGGGACACAGACTGTCGCCTACTTATGATGATGCAGTATGTATAGATAGATACGGTTCTTGTCGACCACCATCTGGTAATTAAGGTGTAGTGCATGTGTGTGAAGGACACACAGGTGATGTTTAGTCTTGAATAAAGAGGTGCATATGAATAACACTGTCTTTCCTTTCTGAACTAAATTACACAGATAAAGTTATTACTCACTCTCTCTCTCTGACTGTCTGTCTTTCTATCTGTCTGTCTCGTCTGTCTTTCTGTCTCTCTCTCTCTCTCTTATTCTCCAAATGATCAGGTATTCCATGTGGAAAAATGCACTGCCCTTTGGTCAGTGTGGGGTCTGTGGTGTTAATTGTATTGTGTTGACAGTGACTGAGAAGGAAGGGGACACAGGCATGGGGGGGGGGGGGGGGGGGGGGAGATAGAGGACTTCTGAGGAGGATAATAAGACAGTTGTGGGCGACAGTTCCATTAGGAGAAACAGACATTCTCTAACTGATTTAGTCTACTTGGGAAAATGCACCATCCTCTGACTGTTCCGTTTGGGGAAAACACCATTCTCTGACTGTTCCTTTTGGGGAAAACACCATTCTCTGACTCTTCTATTGGGGCCATTCTTTGACCGATTGTTTCATTTGGTGAAAGTGGCCAATTTCTGACATTAATTATTCCATTTAGTGAAGTAGGCCATTCTCGAACTGATTGCTCCATTTAATGAAATGAGCCATTCTCTGACTCTGCCCTTTGGAGAAAGGAGCTATTCATAGACTGATGCATGCTGTTCTTAAATTTCAGTTCATATTGGGTAGGATGTGAGAGATAAGAAGACTGATGATGTGAATTATGAATTTCAAAATCTTCCTGAAATCTCTAGGTTCATGCTTTCTGCTTATATGTGTGTGTGTGTGGGTGGTGGGTCAATGGTATTTTCTGCCCAAGTCATAGAGATTTTATATTGTGCAGCGAACTGTAAGTGTGGTGATGGATCATTCTGTTTCTGTCTTTGTTTTCAAACAGAATAAACGGGTTGAAATGGTTTATTTTTGTCTTTGTGTTGTTTGTGTACTTTCAGACAGATTGAGTGGGTTGAAAGTGTTGATTTTCATCTACAGAATGAAGGTGTGATCAAAGAAGAAGAAAGAAAAAAATGCTGTTTCTGTTTCATTTTATGAACATAGAGCATTCCCACGTGTCAAAACTGTGTACGAGATTCACTCTTATATTTTCATAAAGCAAGACTTGTTACCATATAATGACTCGCTTCCACGTCTGTGTGATAGTTTAAAAAAAAAAAAAAATTTTTCTTTAGTATGTCCAACAGACTTACTGCATAGGAAAATATCCTATTGAGTTCTGTTTGGTACTTTCTGTCTGTTGCCATTCTTATCTTAAACTATTGTATAGTTCAAAGTGTTAAAGCCCAGCCAGTAAACACAGCCTTTCCAGAGCTGTCAAACTTGTATGAGGAAAAAATGGTCATTCCATGAAAAAAAAAATTGCATTCTGATAAAAGAATTAGATAATGTTGAAAGAAAAAGTAGGCCACAAACAGAAAACAGTTACAACTTGAAAGAAAGATGACACTCTTAGAAAAGGTCACGATCTAGGGAAAAAGTCAAATAGCACAAGAAAAAAAAATCACACCCTGATTAAAGGGCGCGAGTCCTGTGAAAACAGGTTCTAACCGAAAAAAGGTCACACCTTGAACGGAAGGTCATATCTAGAGAAAAGAGTGGTATCCTGAAAGAAATAAACAACAGCAACAACCTCCTGGTCACCAAACTACTGACATCCTTACGGAGGATAAGACTAGGCTGTGCTGACGGCGCTGGCCATTCACCTCAATTGATCTCTGAAGGAGAGAGAGAGAGAGAGAGAAACTGCTTGATGCTTTGCTACTCAGGCCAAGGCCTTTTTTGAAGAACTGAGCATTTTGTCAAAGGTTCTCTCCCACTCTTTCTCTGTCTGTCTCGCTCCAATGATATGGAAGATCCACTTTCTGACAACTGGGTCCAGACAAGATGTAAGGGTTTTCTGGCCATCTCGATCAGACGTGGAGCGTCCTGTTCATCCTCAAGAGAAACTGAACATCAGCGTACATAACCCAAGATAGCCCCTTTCCTTTGCACCCCCTCCCCCCTGCACTGGCAGCCTGTGTGTCAAATTCGCAAGTGCTATCTCCTGATCTGTCGAACTGTTAAAAGAGCCAGTGCTGCCTCTTCTTCTGAAGAACAAAGATATCTCCTTTGAAAATGAAGACAGCCACGGCTTTATTTCCACGTCTAGTTTAAACATACGACAACCTACTTCATTAAGCTAACATGATCCTAACGTGCCAAATAGCTAATGATCGATCCTGTTAGACTTGCCTGTCCGTGCAATCTGTGTCGGCTCGGTGTCGACGATGAAGCGACAATG
Source organism: Conus betulinus (assembly GCA_016801955.1). Lineage (NCBI taxonomy): Eukaryota > Metazoa > Mollusca > Gastropoda > Neogastropoda > Conidae > Conus > Conus betulinus. The sequence continues at coordinate 10,200 of JADBJO010024292.1, forward strand.
AGCAGATCACGGCCCACAGCCTGATTTTTAAAAAAAGGAAAAAGGACATCACCAAATTAATGGCTGACTGATAAGGAAAGAACCAAGTAAGACCTTACTAAACATGAAAAAAAAAGGTCGGCCACGGACGAAAATTTCGAGCTAAATATAGCAAAGTCAGAGTTTTATCATTTTGTTAGGAATCATGCTCATGAAGCCACAGGAAAGCAGCCAATTGAACCGTCTTCTCTGTATAACAGAAGCTAGCAAATACCAAGACAATACTCTCACACACCACTATCACACCTGGCTCCTTTCATTGTATAGATCTGCATTTGTGTGTTCTTTTTCCTCTTACCCCTTTCGCTCCAGTGCAAACCGAGTGCACAGGAGATCACACATCTATAACAGGAGTGTGCAGGATATCACGCATTATAACAGGAGTGCACAAGGGATCACACGTCACATAACAGGAGTGTACAGGATATCACACATCTATAACAGGAGTGAACAGGGGATCACACACCATAACTGGAGTGCACAGGATATACACACCTATAGTGGAAGAAGCACTCCATCTGATTCTCTCAGAATCTCCATAGGCATGTCTTCATCAACTGTACATCTAAGTATGTTGCTTTCTAAGCATCAACTGCGAAATCTCCATGTCAAAGAAGCGAAGACATTTGCATATTGTTATACTTGACTGACTGACTTCAAGTGCAAGTGCGTGTACTTTGATGATTTACGTTTACCGCAGAGTGTTGGTGCGTCATAAAATGCACGCAAAGAATAGTGAGTAAAGTTAATAACGCTGGTGATGAACTCTTCCCTGGACATGGAGATTTCCCGTGATTTCAAGGTCCACCAACTATTATGACAACGAACTTAAACCTTGAAGCACACTCACTACCTATATCATGAACTGTCAGTGGATGAGTCTATAGATCCAGGGCGTGGCGGTCTCAACTTCTGCATGTTCATTGCCAGCAAGCTAACACAGTGCGGGATGACACTGTGCTGCGGTGAGGCTGGCACGGGCGACACCAGCAGGAAGCAGGTTGACACTGGCACGCTGCACGGCCCAGAGAAAAGCTACAGTCAGAATGTTGTTCGGCGTCTGATAGCAAGCTTCCTGAACAGAGACCCTGTCATCTACATGGCCTCCTCCTTTTAACGGTTTGGCTCTTTTTCCAGTTCCTGAAAGAAAGTGGCGCTTTAGCAGTAAGAAGCGTGACTGCCAGGCGTGTTGGGTGTCTCAGGCTGAATGCGACAGAACTCAAGGTTAATGTTAAGGCAAGATCCACTTACGGTGCAAGGACAACCACTTGTGCTGTTACCAGGACAGGCATAACTTGATTCTCCTCAGCACAGCACACTAGGCTGGTGTGCCTCATCCCGTTGACAGGAACCTGGTACCTACCAATCGAGCCAGCCGCCATCACCGACCAACATCAACATACGACTGGAATTGACAACTCGACCAAAACCTTGGATATAATTGCCTCTGCTGGAAAGCTGGCAAATGGTGGAAGAGGATAGTCATGCTACCCATCTGCTTATTGAAGGCAGGAGGTGCCGTCTCACTCTTTCCTTCGAATTCACGAAACAACTGAGGGATGCACACTTCGAGAGCTTCACCGTGAAGCGCATGAGGCGTGCTCTAGCATCAGGAACAGACCACTGCCTGTGAAGGCTGTGTGTTGTCTGCAGCTTTCCTGATGCCCCCCCCCCCCCCCCCCCCCCCCCCCCCCCCCCCCCCCCAAAGACAGCCGCTATCCGTGGAAGAAGAAGCCTAAATATAGGGGTCAGCTGTGCGCCAGGAGCACGTCCTTTGACCCTTACTTCAGTTGTAACAGCACGAGGGGCTACATGGGTCTTGTCATCCAAGCCACGAACTTGGATGTTCAGTCGTAGGATTTTCCAGTGTGCTTGACCACCCCCTCCCTAGCTTTTCTTTGTGAACAGTGGCATAAGACTGTTACAGAGGGTATAGTGCTCTGTGTATTACTGTCTGACCCTCACTTTCAAAAATTTGGATGCGTGTAACAGCCACAGTCCACATACTTGACAGCACCGAGCCCAAGTTACTGTCCATAGCACTAACCACATGACAATCTGAGCCGCTCACGACCACACAATCGAAGTGGAGTCTCACAGTGTACAGCAAACCATGTCGAACTACCGACCTGGCGGTCAGCCCCTCCACGTCGTAACGGAGACGGCGACCAATAAAAACAAGTACAGTTCCTGTCAGGACTCAGGGCTTCGCCCTTTTTCTTTCTCTCTCGTTTCTCTTTTTTTTTTTTTTTTACGTCATCTTCACACGTAATTTCACGTTGACGTCATAATTTACGCTGACTTCGCAATGTTCACCCTCCTCAAAACAAACAACAAACAAAGCAATAACCGAACTGTTTTTTGAAGAAGATGAAACAAACAAACAGCAGAATGCAAAATCCCAGAAGTCACACATCAAAACAGCATCACAAAACTACAGTTCACACAAGGAAACTCATTTCCTAAGGGATCAAGTGATTCTCACATGAACGGGTGAGAAGATAAACGAAAACATTCGCAGAACCGGAAACAGGTTGGACTTCAAACGACTACTCCTGCAACGACAACGCCCATCGCATAATTCTGAAGTTCTTGAAATTTGACGTTCGCAGGTAAGTCACGGGACGATGATCCGTCTTCAGGATAACCAGACTCCACATAGAAACCTAACAAACTTCTGCACAGCCCAGACAATGGCTAAACATTCCCGTTCAATAGTACTGTACGCCTTCTCACGATTCAGCTATTTTCGACAAGCGAACACGACAGGGTGGGGAACATCATCACTCTCCTGAAGCAACACAGCACCCAAATCAACAGAACTAGCATCAGTTCTGAGAACAAAAGGAATACCCAACCTAGGACACAACAGCACAGGTGCAGAAGACAACATTCCCTGAATCTTCCTCAAAGCTTCAGCACACTCACGACTCCAAGAAATAGACCTTCCAGCATGACCAGCGTCTTTGCTCAAATCAGACAGTGGAGCACTCAGAGTAGCAAACCTATGTCTCCCGTAAAAACTGAGCAACCCAAAACAAAGATCTGACCTGCTTTCTGGAAGTAAGAGTGGATATCCTCAAAATCTCATCAACTGTCTTCCCTTCAGGACGCATAGTGCCACCTCAGCAACATGACCAAGAAACTCAAGTGAACAGAAAGCCTGCCTCGATCTTCGAGGGACGAGCTGCGAGGTTGAAGACCTCAGACAGGAGAACAAGGTCTTCACATGACTAACGTGAGCATACATGACACACTGTGCACAAGAATATTATCAAAGGAGTTGATAGCAGAAAACTGATCTAACGCCAGTATACGCATCATTCGTGCAAACAGTGCAGGAGCCGACACAAGTCCAAAAGGCGTCCTGACAAACTGGAATAGACCCATGTGTGTTGCAAAAGCAGTCTTCGGACGATCCTTGGGCTTAACAACAATGTGCCAGTACCCTTTTGCAAGATCTATCTTTGTGAAAACTGAGCATCAGCTAACCTTGCAAAAAGACTCTCAACGTCAGGAATAGGTACAGCATCAGAGACAGTAATCTTATTCAAAGACCTGAAATCAGCGCAAAAACGACACGTACCATCTTTCTTCATGACCAACACAACTGGAGATGCATACGGACTATTCGATGGCTCAATGATACAAAGATCCAACATAATACCAATCTGTCTCTCAACGACCTCTTTCGCAAAAAAGGGGGATATCGTAACACTTCTTTCAAACAGGGACATCTGTTGTAAGAGGGATCTCTAAAAGTACATCACCTGAGAAACAACCTGGTTTAGGAGTCAAACTGTCCTGAAAATCATCAAAGACTGCACGCAACTCCCTGGAACTGCTGTCACACAAAGCACAATCAAACTGTACAGAATGAACATCTTCATCTGGCACAGAGGACGCCATCGGAACAGTTAAAATGGGAATGGGTAAAGCGTCATCACAATCCTGGACGACACCAACTATACAAATCATTTCATGAATAACAGATTCTGGAGAGGGATCCTGTGTAACCACAGAAAGACCAAGTCCCGGAGAAGGCTCCGAAGAAACCTGTTCTTGCTCACAAGCCAAAGGTGCTATCTCTGACCAAGGCACTGAAGTACCCTGTGAAAGAACAACTGTAGGTACAACAACATCAGAAGTAGACGTAACAGCACGACGAATATACTTTTTGAGCATATTCGCGTGAAAGATCTGTTCCTTGCCCCTTGACAAGAACTTTGCAATCTGGATGCAAGACTTTGACCAGTGGGAATGGCCCTGACCAACTGGCTAACAACTTGTTAGAGTCAGTCAGTAACAAAACTAAAACTTCATCATCAACTTGAAGACGACGTTCCCTGGCCTTCTTGTCAAAGTATCTTTTACCCCTCAAAGCTGAATCAGCAGAATCTTCATGGCTAACTTACATGAATCAGCAATGACATTCTTGAGTTCAAACAGGTAAGAATAGAGAGGTTTGGCCTCAGAATCCTGAACATCTGACTGAGTCCACGACTCCTGTAACAAAGCAAATAGGACTACGAACCTGCCGACCAAACAGCAGCTGAAAGGGAGAGAAACCTGTACTCTCAGAGGACAACTCCATGCATGCAAACAACAGTGCAGGCAAATAACGATGCCACACCTTTGGTTGAGTACAGACAATCTTTTTCGACATGGAATTCAAAGTCCCATGGAATCTCTCAACATGACCATTCGCCTGCAGGTAATACAGCAATGTACGTATGCCTTTTGCACCACACAAAGCATGAAA
>JADBJO010024292.1:22500-25368 GCA_016801955.1 Conus betulinus
ACCCAGACATAGTGATTCCCATGAATGTGTCTCAGTGAGCAAGTTGGTCTTGTGCTGCTTCCCTTGCTATTTCAGAATTTTTCTTCTCTCTATTGTGTGAATAACATCCCTCTCCTTCATAGGGGTTTTTTGGCTTATATAAACACAATAATTCAACGTCAGTGTCAACCCCCACCCCCCCCCCCCCCTCTCTCTCTCTCTCTCTCTCTCTCTCTCTCTCTCTCTCTCTCTCTCTCTCTCTCTCTCTCCGACCTGATCCACTTGCGCATCTCTTTGTTATCATTTTTTTCACTCTTTGTTCTAGACAGTGGGCGTTTTGTTTCCCTCACGATGTTTCGGAGAAAGTGCATGAAAGCATGAGCCCTATGAGCATGTCAGCACTTTATAATATTCAAACCTGACTCACACTGTGACTGCGATGGATGTTGCTCTGATGCTGCTTTACAGTGTTGATTATTTCCTCGCCAGGTCATAGGTCTGCATGCCTTTATCCTCACGATAACTGAACTGAATCCATCCAGCTCCACTGTCAATACACAGTGACATGCCTTTTTTATCCCCGTGATGACTGAACTGAAACCAGCCAACTTCATCGTTATTACATAAGTCTGTGTGTCTTTTTATTGCCACGATCACTGACCTAAATCCAGCCAGCTTCAGGTTCCAGTCTTGTTAAAGGACAACATGATGAGGAACTCACTCCATCTGGAACGGGATGCGCAGTATGAACAATTAAAAGAGACCGCCAGCCTGATCCGAGAAATTACCTATCCTATTGTGGTTGCGTTTGGACTGTCGGAAATTTTATGATAGTTTTGATTATGTTCCGCCTTCCTGCATCTACTTCTAGTATTTTTTTTTCCAGTTCTAGCATTGTCTGACCAGTTGAGTTTGATACTAGGTCCCATAAACAGCATTCTTGCTAGGAAACTTGATTTGGAATACTTTGACGAACGGGGACACTGGCAGTGCAAGATTGTATACATGATGCTACACGCTGCTCCAACTGTATCTGCATGGATGCTTGTGGCGGTTACCTTGCTGAGAGCAGCTTCAGTGCTATGGGCCACTTCGTGTCAATGTTGTATGGACGAAGAAAATATCTCGAAGTACTGCTGGTATATTGGTTGTACTTATCCTCCTGGTCAACTGTCATTTTCTCTACGGGTATGGTTTTTATAAAGGATCCTGTAACAGTTCTGCGTCAAAAATGTACAAATGGTTGAAAAAGAAGATCTTTCCTTGGATAAATATGATCCAGTTTTCTTTCCTACCTTCCATGTTACTGATGATAAGCAACAGCGTTCTTCTATGGACGCTTTACAGACATGTCAGAACAGGGAGACATCTTTCTGTCCCACAGTCCACCGAGTACTCCAGACAGCGGAAAATATCTTCATTGACTTTGACCTTGATTGTCACAAGTATATCCTTTTTTCCTGCTGACAGCGCCGTTTGTAATATTCAAAATCTTAAAAGGAATTGTTGATTGGGATGACCCGATTGTTTATGCTCAATACAAAGTCTTCCAAAAAGCCAGCAGGACTCTGTGGTACGCTAATAGTGCCGTCAACTTTTACTTGTATGTTTATAACGGGTGGCAGGTTCAGAGGCGAGTTCTGGAGAATAAGCTCCGGGTTTTGCAGCCTGGTCTGTAAAACAGGAAAGATCTGTTTACAGCACAGATCCACCAAACAATGGCTTCGTCTAGTGCAGAATTTACTGTGGACAAAATCGTGTAAAGTACACGATGATTTTTTTTTTAACAGGTCGGCGTTTTTAAACGAAGACTACACAACCTCAACGAACTTGCCAGTTTACTGACACATTTCCTTTCAAACGTTAAAAAAAACGCGAAACGTGCCAGCTACCTTCTTTTATATTAAGCTTGACTGAAGGTGAACATAATCAGAACGCGGTATAACAGCTCATGGTAAATCAATGCCTGACTGGTCATAGATTTACTGAGCGAAGGAAAGGAGAAAGAAAGAGAAGAGAGAATCTGTCACAAATATAAAAGTCTAAAATCAGCCAAACGTCTTCATCATCAGCTTCTTCTTCTTCTTCTTCTTCTTCTTCTCAGTTTGCCAATACTTGCTGATAGTTTGAGACACGAGAGCCACACATCTCCATATCCATATTAATAATGTGTACTACCAATCCTCCATGCTCGTTTTCTTTTTCACACTATTTCAATTTCTGTCCACATCGTTTTCACCAGGTGCAAACTAAGTATTCTTCTTTTTGAATGTGATTAAACCGTGACTGCTACGAAGGTTTTCATCTGCACCTGTTCTTCATTAAATCTGTCCCTGTGTCTTGCACCACACAGCATGCATATAGGTCTTACTGCGTCTGCCATCGAAATCGTGGCTCTCATTGCAACATTTTCCTGGTTTTGAAATTAGGTTCATGGCCGTTGGAAGGGAAACCTTGCCGTTCTCTTCAAAGTTGTGCCATTTGATAGAATAACATGGCAGGTGTAATAACGCACTGACTTGGTGCGACTTCGGGGTTGACAGCCTTCGGCAGTGTGCCCGTTGCACAACAACAAATGAGAGCTGCGGTTTTAAATTTGTTTGTCAATGTAGCAAATGCTGTTAACTGATCTAAAATTATCAGAAGTAGTAATATTGATGTAGTCAATGCCTTCACTTTTTCTGATTGTCATCTTATGCGGAAACTCTCCAGAGGAAGCCAGCCAGGGGAGAGAATAGCCGGTGCATGCAGCCATCAGAATAACCTTCTCTCCTTTTTCTTGAGGGGTCATGTGCATGGATGGAGTGCTTGTGCGTGCGTGTGTGGGCATGCGCGTGCATGAATACATGCGGGGTATCGGTCCGTTTGAAAAAAATGTTAATCATGGAG
>JADBJO010024293.1:0-12500 GCA_016801955.1 Conus betulinus
ACGTCCCCAGGACTGGAGTTCATCAAACGACTTTTCAGTCTGTATATTTCCAAATGTTATAATTGGGGTAAGGAAAAGAAAAACAACATTACATCTACGCCTTGTTAATACCACAATCCTACTGCCAAGTTAAGCGAACTAGAATTTTCCACAATGACTTTTGCTAGATTTTTCTTCATTAAAAAATGGAAATTTCAAGGAAATCTACATGGAAAATGCCTGACGTTTATTAAGCTGCATAAACTAGGGTTTTACATTTTTTTTAAACGAACATCTTTCCCAACGCGAAACATATTGCGGTGGGATCAATGCAAAAAACAAAAACCCAGACTTTTAGCAAACATAAAGATGGCTTCAAAGTATAAATCGATCGAAGGTCATCCACAAATAACCTATGAGATATGTATCGCGGCTCTCAGTGAGTGGATTGTTAAGTCACATGAGGAAGTTGTTGTTCAGAGATCAATCAGTATGATGTCTGATTAATAAAATAACGGACGGTCCACTAGGGTTTGGTTTCCCCAAAGACACAGTGGCCTGATGAGTCTGTGCAATAGTCCCAGAGGTAAGTGGAAACAGAAGGGGGAAAAGTCCTCTGCCGAGGAGACAAATTACTTAGGCCTGTTTTCTTTAGTTGAAGATGTATTGATTTGTGTGGTAAGATTACGTGATGATCTGTAGTTAAACAGGTGAATGGGGGAGGCCATAGACAAGAGTTGTTACCGTCCACTGTATTCCTTGCTGTTATTGTTAAAAAAACGATCGTAAATCGTCTTAGACTGTAGAAGTTATGTTGATGTATGTGCATGTATTCCTTGTTTCAACCTGACTTTCGTCCGAGCTGAACGTGTGATCAATCAATGACTTACTTAACATATATTGATACTTGTAAGAGTTTATGACAATCATAGATCATGTACGGTACCCAAAACTGTGCCAGCGGACATCGATGTATTCGAACGCGAAAAAAAAATGTACCCTGGTATGACAGGGTTTGGGCGGCCCAGGTCACAAACACTTTTACACACTGATGGAATTCTGTGGGAATGCTAGGAATTTCATCTTGCAAATACCTTTGGGGGGGGATCTGTCGGTCACATCGGCTAAGGTCTCTGAACTTGTTGGCCTTGTACGGAGGCCAAATTAAACGAAATCGTTTAATCATTCTGCGAACACTTTCCAGATTAACTTAGAGTATGCACGAAATTAGCGTGTTATACACATACGACAATGTACATTCTGGGTGCGAAGACACTACAGCATTACTGACAATGCATTAATCTGTCGTCACGGCCCTCTGGAAGATAAGGTTTGGGCAAGCTGTCAGGATGAATCTGAATGATCAGGCTTGAGCAAAAGTCAGCCAGTTCTGTTTTATAGAAAATTTGTTCATCCGATCGCGTTTACATAAGTTCTTTGTTAGATTCTTCGAGGAAAAGTACAATAAGTACACAACAAAATGCAGGCTGCATGGTTTTCCATAAAGGGCAAAGCAACATAAACCACAGCAACATAAATGAAACGGACCGCGTGTTTTTTTTGTCAAATGGTGTCCCTACACATTACCAGCAAACAAAATATGAATAAATATTTCCTGGATTGTTTTTCAGGCAGTTTTTTGATGCGTGTAGCATTCAATGATTGAATTTTTTTTTTCAAATGAATAACATCTTTTTGTAGTGAATTCAGACAGCATATCAATCAAATCTATCCTGTAGTTTGATTGGCACACTGATGTGGGCGGTAGGTCATCAGGATAGTTAAAAAAACAAAAAACGATGTGTTACAAGGTGTGTTCAATATTTTGTGTGCTCAGCACATTCTTGAGCAATGCGCCGAGTCCGAAGTATAGTTCAGGATCAATCCAACTGAGATCAATATCATCCAACTAACCGAAATGCTAAAGATTGTTCTCGGTATATGTTTTGTGGGTAATTTCTATTAATGGCACAAACTGGTAATGAAAGTGCATCAAGAAAAAAACTTTTTTCACTTTGCTACAATATCCTTTTCATGACCTTTTATTTTGTTTGATTTACGTAGTCAGAAACTTTCTTCAGTATTCTTATTTTCACCATAGAAAAGGAGGGGGGGGGGGGACGCTTCAAAAAATAGGGTAACCCTGGGGTTCCGTGGCTTTTTTTGTTTGCTGATGTGTGCACGACTCTGTATAACCTAACCTGAAATCTACATCGATATCCTCTGGGGAGAGAGAGAGATAGAAGAGAGAGAGAAGAGAGAGAAGAGAGGAGAGCGAGAGAAGAAGAGACGGACAGAGAGGACAGGAGAACAGAGAGGGAGAATAGAAGGGGGTGAACGGGCTGTGGCCCGGGGGGTATTTAGAAATTGCCCAAAAATAAAAAGAAGGGGGAGGATGGGAATAGTAGAGGGCGCACCGTAGAAGCCAGCAAACAGCTAAAGAGGTAAGGGGAGCGCACAGACCTGTGTCATTGGAAAAAAATTGGGTAGCCGCGCCAGAAAGATACGCAACACGGAAAAACAAGTTTTAGAAGGGGGGAAAGGGGAGGGGGGGGAAAGGTGGGGTGGCGCGTTGGGAGCAGGGAAGGGACCTAAAAGCCGTAGTGGGGAAAAAATGACAGGAAAATCAAAGAGGAAAAAATTCAAAATAGAGAAAAAACGTGAAGGATAACAATGAGGGAAGTAAAATGTACGGGTCCGGGCGAGAACAAATGAAAGAAGAAATGGGGAGGGGAGGTCTCCTTCCGGTCCATAATCAGAAAAAATCGGTTTGCGCCATGATGTTGTACGGACAAAAAAACGAAACGGGGACGTCCGCTCAGAAAAAAAAAATGTAAACAGCTGTTGTCATGGGGATGAAATCTTGTAATGCAACGAGGCGGTCCATAAGAGTCCATGACCATGAAAAAGAAGACACCCGGCGCAGCTAGGGAAATTCCAGAGGGGAGGCATACCATGAAGGAGAACGGGCGGTCCGGCTCATCGGCCAGATACAACAAGGGCATGGCGATGTGTGAATCTTTTGTGATATCAAAACTACGAGGGAGGGGTGGGGGCGGGGGGTGGGTGTGGGCGTGGGGGGGTGCACGGCGTGCGAGTCAGGGGAAGAGGTGGAGAAGTTAAAGAGAAGCGGTAATAAGAAGGTCAATACAAGGGGGGGGAAGAAGAGGAAAAAAGGGAGGGGGGGAAAAAGAAGAGGGGGGGGGACCATGACATTTAAGACGAGTATTCTAACTACCGGCTTGGGAGAAATTCACAGGTAGACCCTTTGGATTTAGGTTGTTTGTATTAGTACGTAGAGCGCAAGAGAAAAAACAAAAACGTAGTTCCAGTTGTCAAAGGGGGTAATCTATTCCTCATACTGCTCGAAGACAAGTCTGGGGTGGAACCATTATGTCTTATATAGTGTTGCCAATAAAAGTCATACTATATTACCCCTAAACTGAAAAAGTCCAGCCAAATCGGTTTCACATCAGAGGTAGAGAGGAGATATAGAGATAGATGGGGCTGGTGGGATGAAGATCGGAAGAAGGAGTTGGTAGGAAGACTAAACAGGTGGGAGGAACAGGGAACGAGACGAAAAATAAACAGAACAGGGGAAAAAAGAACAAGGGACATGACAGGAGAAACTCAACAAGGACGGAGAGGACAGCCAGATACAACGAATCAGCCTTGTGGGCAGGCGAACTATGGCAAGCACGCTATACTCTAAGTACTTGGGGTATTTTGTGTACCAATGACCAACACACATGGAACGCAGACTGGTAACTCTGGCGTGTCTGGAAACTGTGAGACGATGGTCTACCATCGTTTGCCTAGTGTGGACACCCTGAGTGCTGATACTAGAAAAATCGGGCTCGTGCCTGGGGGTCATGGACGCGGATCTAGGCTCCAACCTTCCGCTCGACGGCCAATATTTAAGGAGGTGTGGTTTGGGTGCTTGTCGAATTGGGGGGAAGGTGCCTCAGACTACTTCCCGTGCCAAAGCATACAGATGAGAAAATGCTGAGATCTCCCTTCGTCGCTGACGTCTGGAGGGTACATGTGGAGTCTGTGCGTTTATGCGATAGGTAAATCTGAAGATAGGGTAGCCATCGAAGGTGCCGGGGCCAACGTGTCAATGCCTCGGCGAGGGGGGAGATTTCCGTTTAAAATCAGCCATCTGCAACAAAGGGCCTCACTCATAGATTTGTCAAAACTTGTTAGAGAGTATGAACCCCTGCTGTGGTGATCCTCAAAATAGTTAATGTAAATGTCGGGTTGCACTAAAAAGAGAAAAATCGCCTATGTCGGGTGAACGCAAGTAGAGGCAACAAGGAAACATAAAGTGAAAAAGGTGGGGGGTAGCCGGGGGGAAAGAAGCCTGATGTAGAGAATCTTTCTCACGGCCCGAGCACGCGCGGCGCACCATCGATAAAATGCATATTAAGACGGGGAAAGGACAACGAGCCGACAGAACCGAGAGAATAAAGCGAAAACACCGGTGAATAATAGGTGGCGACAAGAGCTAACAAATATTATGTCAGATTCGCACTGTACACACGCCCGCACACGCAAAAAGACAATTAAAAGCAAATCTTCAACACATGTAACACCATCATGCACTAATATTTTTAAAAAAATAAATGCCGGACCGACAAGGAGAAACCCCACCGCCAGATCCCGGGGCCTCAAAAAAAAGGGGGACCCCCCCCAACCCACACGGGTTAAGGAGCGGACCTGCAGTGGGTTATGGGCCGTCGGGGGTAACTTGGGGCTGGGTCCATTCCAAGGGGAGGATGGCTTACATACAGAGACCCAAAGGGGTGACCCACGGCAATACAAACGTACTAAAGGTATGACACACAACACAAACCCCCCCTCAAAAAAAAAAGGTGCATACAATTCCCCTCCCACAAGATATAAAATATAGTCCGACATATTATACAATATATAAGCTGAGGACATGAACTAGTGGGGGAACACAATGCAGGTTACAGTCGTAAATCCTATATAATATTTTGCAAATTTGAAAAATAAATATATGGGGAAGTATATGGATAATGGATATCATATAATATAATATATATATACTAATATTATATATGTATATGGGTTGGGTGTTGTGTCAGTGTGTGTCGTGTGTGTGTGTGTGTTGTGTGTGATCATGCAACACTCAGATACAATACCATTACACTCCTTACGACCTCAAACACTGTTTCTTTTTCTTTTTTTTGTCACATTCAATTTTTTGACACATTCAACTCTTTCCCTTCCCTCGCAGGCATTTACAGTTTGGGCACTGGTGAACACACTGTCACTGAGGGTTTTGAAGTCTTGATGCCACGGTAATGAAGCTCCGAACAATGCAAATCAATAAATGTCACTAAGTTTCAACGCAAAGTCACTAATTTAAAAAAAACCGTAACACAAACTGAAGACACGACGAAGGGCTCAGCAGCTCAGCAGATGAGGAACATCATGAAGGCAGGAAGCTTCGACTCTCAAAGGATGCTCTCGACCCCTCCCTGTCGTCTGTGACGATGACCTCGAGGTCAGCTACACCGACGACAGGAAATAAAATAATTTCATAACTACTCTGACCCGCCAATTAATTATCTAACTTTAAGCACACCAAAACCATAACACATTATCTTCGCAATTCCACTTTCGACCAAGGCATTCAAGCCGTCAAACTAACTACAACCCAACCTAGCCCTCACAATTCCATCAAACAATACCTAAATCAATCTACAATATCCAGAAAAAAATGCACAAAAACAAACAGTTATTAACTTCCAATTATAAACACCTTAACTTTCTCCTTATTCTACAATATCAAAATCAAACAAAATCAATTAATAATACTATCCATATGACAAACCATCCTTCACATGCCACCCTACCAACATCATATTATATCACATCCCAATTAACATACATCAAATAGTATATACCCAAATAAAAACCACATAATGCCATATATAAATTCTGGGGTTTTTTTTTTTCTTTAATGGCATATAAAAAAATGCCACATAATTCAACACCAGCAACAACACCGGAGAGCGGAAGCGCTCGCCGCCGCTGAACTAGTAACGCAAACCCAAACATACTAATAAAAGCAGAGCGACGGGACGGCGCCCCCCTGCTGGGCCATACGTGATTAAGCATACGCCTAATCAATTTTCACTTGCAATAATCACCAAAAAAACACAATATAATAAAAACACCGACCCCCCGCGCATACCGACATTCGACGCGCGCGCGCGCAGATGACAATAACCTCTCACGACACCTCCCTCTCACTCCTTCCCCCCTTAACTACAAGCCAGCGCGATTTACGGCTCCGTAAATCCTCTATATATTATTATTTTTTTTTCACACTAAACTAAAATCACACTTCAACACATTTCAACCCAAAATCATCTACCTTCACTCCCTTCTTTAACGAACAGCCTGCCCCTCGCTTCTCACCTGGAGTTACGATGACGACGAAGACGACACAAGACGAACACCCCGCCAAAGCAGCACCAGGCCGGGGAAACCCGCGCTCCCTTGAAATGCGTGGAAGCTGTAGGCAGACACCGAAACACCCGAATACTTCTCCAAGGAACTCCGAGCTGTCACCAGGACCCGCCGATGGACTTCCAGGCAGCCCACTAAACCAAGTGGCAAAACTGCCTCACCAGACACTGGATCAGACCTCCGTCTCGAGCCAGGAGTCGCAAACAACTGAACTAGATAGTCAAAAAGACAGACGACACCTAGAGGTGACAGACACCATGAAACTGACAAGGCCACACCCTGACTGCAACCAATCGTCTATAGGTTGCCCAGGGAACGACACGACACGACTCCAGATAAGGGCATGAATATCGACAATCTTCTAACACTAATCAAAGACCAATCAACAACAGTTGTGTCTCATAGGCACACAGACTCCAAACCACCAATTCCTCCAATCATCAATCAATAATCACTAACAGCCTATACCCAAGACCAAATATGGACCTAACCATATCCAAAACACCAATCTTCAATAACTCATCAGCCAATCATCAATAAAATATCAAACCACAAGCCACAACAATCCAAAAATAGATACTCATTTATATCCTAGTTTCCTTACTCTTACTCTTTTCAACGAGAGTGGGGAGGAAAGGAGAGGGGGTGAAAGAGGATGGGGCTGCATTTTTCTATTTCCTACCACAGCGTCAGAGCACATTCAATTCATAATCTACCGTACCCTGGTCTGACGGAAGGGGATAAATGCAAAGGAAAGAAAGGAAGAAGAAATATGGATACAAGTACGCTGTGTGTTAAAATCTAAAGTAAACTAACCCTCTCACCACCACCATCCCCAAGCTATTGTCTGTTTTGAGCAATAATGAAACATTATAATGATGAAATTTATCATCATTGTCACCAGCAGCAGCAGCAGCATTGCTCGGGCATGCACACCGACAACATCTGTTCTATTCATTGACTGCAATGTTACCCTTAAACAGCAGCAGCAGCAGCCGCAGACACAAAAGCAACAACAGCCGCAACAACACAATATCAACAACAACAACACAACAACACACACCTTTCAAGATTGGCTCTTTATCAGCTTTGCTATAAATCTATGCATTAATCTACTGTTTATCAGCTTTGCTATAAATCTATGCATTGGTCTGTCCACCTTAAAAAACAGCGCTGGACTGTTACTTTTCGCAATGAAAAAAAATTATATGAGGATATTGCTGCACAGAGCGAAATTAATCTGCAAATAATCTTCCTATCAATTTTTGAATTGTCGGCCAAACATTTTCAAAAATCTAGAGAACACAGTGCAAAAAAATTTTTTAATGAAAAACATGAAAGAAAACACTTAAGGAAAAAAAAACCCTTCATTACAACAATGCACCAAAACGTGCAACTTTTTTTAATCACCCTTTACAGATCCCTGGACACACAAAGGGGCATGCGTGTACATTGCATGGGAACTGTTTTGTTCGGTGGTATGGGTACACGACATGGGAGAGAGAGAGTAGTGGGGGGTAGTGGGGGGGAGGGGGGGTGGGGGACATACAGATGCGGGTCAATAAACATTTCTCCTTTTGAAAGCATTTCCTTTTATCGCCGCATTCGTTCATTCAAGATTTCGCCCCTTATCCCGTTCTGAATAAAATGTAATGGTCGAGTTAAACGACCTTACAGCACAAACTTTTAGAGACAAGTATAACGCAGAATTCTAAACACGAGCTTTATAGCTACTGCTATGGGCCACTCCTTTTTAAAAAACTTTCCACACGAATCACCTGGCGTATATGGTAGATTTATGGCTTGGCTTCGCGGACGAAGATTGTACAAAGTGGCCCACGTTGACTGCGATGGTGCTTGTGGTTGATCAATGGAGGATAGACAGACCCGGCCGCAGCGATTGCCAGGTGAAGGTAAAAGATGTATGATGTTTAATGAATAATGACTAAGAATAATTCACAACCAACGATTCAAACACTCAGTCCTCTAATGTCCGCACATAGATCCACACCCGGCTCTCTCTCCTCTCTCGCCTCTCCGATCTCTCTCATCGCTCTCTCTCTCTCTCTCTGTCTCTCTCTCTCTCTGTGTTGTGTGTGGGTGTGTTTTGTGTGTGTGTGTGTTGTGTGTGTGTGTTGTGTGTGTGGTGTGTGTGTGTGTGGTGTGTGTGTGGTGTGTGTGTGTGTTGCTCCCACTGGGCAACTCTGCCGCTCTCTCTTTCATACTCTCTCTCTCTCTCTCCTCCGTCTCTCTCTCTCATTCATCTCATCTCGTCTCTCTCTCTCTCTCCTCTGTTTATGTATGTCTGTCTCTCCAGCCTGTGTATCCGTCCTGTCTGTCAGTTTTTTCTCTCTCTGCCTCTCTGTCTGTCCTGTCTGTCTTGTCTCTAGATGTCCTCATCGAAGACCTCTTAGTGTGCTCTGGAGTGTCACTATGTAAGGGTGAACTCCGTAGTCGCACTCCACCGCCACGCTAATGTGGATGTTTCCTACAGGGACATGGGGCAGAATGGACATGACATAGTCATGGCTAACGCGCATGGGCGCGTGTAACCGGCGCGATAGCAAAACTAGTACTCGGAAACTATCGAGAGAGGAACCACAGGCTAGACCGGTAGGGCAGATGGAGCTGATCAGCCCTTGGCAGGCAGTCCGTATAGGAGAGGGAAAACTCCGATTCCAAACACGGATAGATGAAGCTCGTTAGTCTTGGCAGGCAGTTCATCTAGGAGAAGGAAAACTCTGACTTCAAACCCGGAGAAAGCCCCAACGGTGGAGCAGTAAGGATTTTTCTCCTACGACTGCAAAAGCGGATGAAGGCAACTCCAGGAATGGGTAGGAAAAACTCATAAGCCGTGGTAGGCAGCTTACCTAGGAGAAGGACACTCTGAATTCAAACCATGAGCTACTCTGAAGACGGCACGTGTCGGCTGAGGACAGCGGGTAGACCTTCTGATCCCAGCACCCAAAGCACAGAAGACCACACACGTGCGCATTATATTTATCATGGTCATGCATCAAACGAATATAAGATGGTATGGTGCTCGACCCGGACCGCCAGGCGGTGACAGTGCCGGGTCCTCAGCCTCAAAGGGGCCCACCCTCTGCTGCTGGAAAGACAACGCACCAGGAATTGAATGGATGGCAACACCAGAGGAAATCTACTAGCCAACAAAGTCAGTCGGAAATTCCAGCTGCTCCACTTGTCTTTGCACAGTGGGACCGCTGAGGGCCTTCGAATGAAGAAGCCTGAGCTGCAACATTTCCTCAAGGCGGAAAAGGTGGACATCATCTGTATTCAGAAACTCACCTGACAGATGTTTATCGCTTTGCCGTCAGAGGATATGAGCTCTTTTCCGACATGACAGAACCAACCGTTCCAAAAGAGGGATTCTCACCCTCGTCAGGAACACCATCCCTGCGATAGAAATTGGACGATCAGAGGGCGACAATGAATTCCTTGCTATCAAAGTTGTCCTCCAAGAAAGAGACATCATAATCATTAACTTCTATTGCCCACCTGACAAAGACCTGCAGCTGCACACTCTACCTCTATCAGACAACAATTTACTGATAGTTGGCGACTCCAACGGCCACTCACCATCCTGGGGGTACCAAGAGTTGAACAAAAAAGGCGAGGTGATTGAAGACTGGATGATAGATAACAACCTCAGCCTGATCAACAAACCAGATGACAAACCAACATGTCTCTCCCGAGCCAGGAAGACTACAAGCACCCCAGATCTGGCATTAGCAACAGAGGACATCCAAAGAACATGTGATAGAACTGTCAAAGACCAACTAGGAGGAAGTAACCATTGACCAGTTCTCCTGAAACTATCCTGGACAAAAAACAATCCCCCACCTTTCGCAAAGAACCCAGCTGGAACTATAAGCAAGCCGACTGGACCAGGTTTGAAGAACTGACAGACAAGTTCTGTAGAGAGAGTAACATCAATACTACAGAGGACATTGACAACAATGTCCAGCGTATGACAGAAAGTATTCTCCAAGCAGCAAAGCAGAGCATCCTAACAGGAAGACAGAAGGACTACAAACCTTTCTGGAATGAGAAACTCCAAACTCTTCACGTGCAGCTCCAACAGCACCGGAACATCTGAAAGAGTCACCAACAGTTGAAAACACCATCAGTTACAACAACGCAAGGGCGGCTTAAGATGATGAAAAGAATAAAGCAATTCAGAAGTCATGGTACGAAAAGACCCAGTCACTTAATCTGGAAAAAGACACCGGAAAACTCTGGAAGCTGACCAAGACATTGAACGAGGACTTCCAGCACGCTCCAAGAACCACCTTACTAAAAGAAGAAGGCCAGACCTTCACTGGGAAAAGAACATCATCCTTGCTTGCAGAAACTTTCAGACAAGACAGTCTGCTAACAGTCCCACGGGAGAAAACGGCTGAAAACAGAATGAAAATTAGAGAGGAGCAAAGGAAACGATCAGCAACTACTACCATGACAGCTGATTTCACCATGCTTGAGCTGAACAGCGCCATCAGACAGCTTAAGAACAAGAAAGCCCCAGGAAAGGACAGCATAACAAACGAGATGATCAAACATCTTGTATGTCACACCAAACAGAGGCTCCTGACATCTACAACCAGTCTTGGAATGGTGGGACCTTCCCAAGAAACTGGAAGGAAGCTATAGTGACACCAATACTGAAGAAAAGAAAGGACAGGCACAATAAGAACAGTTATCGCCACATCAGCCTCCTAAGCTGCCTCGGTAAAACATTGGAGCGCATGGTGAACAGACGCCTGCAGTGCCATCTAGAGAAAACAACCACATCAAGCCCATACAGTCAGGCTTCAGGAAAAAAAAACAGAAGCACTGAGGATCAGATCACCCTCCTCACTCAAGACATTGAAAACGGCTTTCAAGATTGAATGAAAACTCTAGCCGTCTTTGTAGACTTAACCAAAGCATTCGACAAAGTGTGGAAAGAAGGTCTCCTCTTCAAGCTCCTCCGAAAAAAAAAACGTATGCGGAAACATGTTCTTGTGGATCCACAGCTACTTGTTCCAGCGAACAGCTCGAGTCAAACTGGAAGGCCAGACAAGCTCGCTGGTGAGGATCAGGGAGGGGGTGCCTCAGGGTGGTGTCATATTACCAACTCTTTTCCTCGTCTTCATCGATAACATTGCTGACCAACTGACAATCCATATCTCAGGGACGCTCCATGCAGATGACCTTGCCGTATGGACAAAAGCAGAACAGATAAACACAGCAGCTTACAGAATGCTGGAAGCAATGAAAAGCATCTCTAATTGGGCAAATGAGTGGATGGTCACCATCAACAGGACCAAAACGGAGGCCACTTGCTTCTCACTCTCCCCAAAGAGAGAGACTTTCACCCTTCAGATAGAAGGTCAAGACATTCCACAAGAAAATACCCCAACCTATCTCGGGTAAAGCTGGACAGAAGGCTAACATGGTCCCCGCACATCAATACCATGCACAGCAAAGCAGTGAGAAAGATGGCTGTGATGAAGAAACTGGCTGGAACAAAATGGGGAGCCAACATGAAAATCTTGACCCAAGTATGCAGTGGCACAGTAAGACCCCACATGGAATACGCTTCCAACGCCTGGTCAACAGCTGCCAGTACCAACATGAACAGCTTGACCAGAGTGCAGAATGCAGGCCTCCGCTTGATCACAGGAGGGATGAAGACCACTCCCATTGCTGCAATGGAGAAAACATCAGGCCTCCACGAACGAAGAGAGAGGAAAAACAACTAAGACAAAGTGAAAAGATGAAAAGACTCCCATCCCATCCACTGCACACCAAACTCCATGTTCCAACAAAGAACAGACTCAAGCGCCAGAGCCCCAACCATCTAAGCAGGGCGCTTCAGGAAAAGTACAGAAAATTGCTACCAACAGCAGACCACCCAGTGGAAATGCTCCAAGACTACGTAGAGTGGACAGCTGATACTCCCCTCATCAGCCTTGACATTCTTGGCATTGGAGCTAAAGAAGACCACAGCGAAA
>JADBJO010024293.1:20000-25368 GCA_016801955.1 Conus betulinus
CACTCTATACAGATTGGTTTTACGTCCTCCTCCTTTCCCCCACTGTTTTTGACGTGTTACCTTGAAGTACTTATAACTACTTTACCCTGTGTGAGTTGGTTTTATATCTTGTTTAACTTTTAGGATTGTACCTTAATTTATACGATTTCAGTTGCATTCCATAAATGATATATTTGACCACCTGCCTTCCCCCTTCCGCTAAACCCCTCCCCTACCATGGACCGCCTTGCCCCTCCCCTCACCACTCCCCCCCCCCCCCCCCCCCCCCCACCCGCCGCCCCCTTCTTTTCTTCATCTTTCTATGTTCAATTATTTAGTTAATCTTTTTACAGTGTAGCGATTCTTTTAATTCTCTGGGGTTACGAGAAGTTTTATCACTAGTAGGTGACGATGTATACCTGCACAAAAAGGTGAAGCCTGCTCTCGTGTATGGAAGACATGTGCACATGCGTTAGTCACTGGAAGGAATGGTGTTCATATTAGTTCCAAACTCATGTAGATTTGTGTGTCTATGTGTGTATTCACATGCATGTGGATATGAAAACATGGGAACGCGCGCGCGCGCGCGTGTGTGTGTGTGTGTGTGTGTGTGTGTGTGTGTGTGTGTGTGTGCGTGAGTTGCTTTTTGATTGCTGTCTTCCGTTTGCTGTGTGTAAACATGTCTTGCATGCCTTCCCACTTTCGCGATATATGGTGTTTGAAGGGGGCACACATCAAAATGTTTATATCTATTTGTAGTTTTACCTGCTGAGGAGGCTCGTTCCCCAGGGATTTGGACACGAAGCGGAGAGAAAAGTGGGGGAATTTCTGTTCACGGGATATGACCGTTAATGAAATGAGGAGAGTGGACAGAAAACACATGGAGAATGGGTTGGCAAAAGAAGGGAAGAGAAAGGGAGGGGGAGGGGTGTGTGGAAGGTGGGAGATTGGGGAGTTGGGGTTGTTTAGGGTGTTGTGGGGCAGGTGTGGAAGGAGAGATTGGTGACACGTGCTTATTGTGATGTGATGGCTTTTTCTGGGATAGCATTCTGCTTAAAATTGAAAAGGTGGAGCAGTCAAGTTAGTACTTTCCCAGGTCACGGAGGAAAAACAATCAGATTTTGAAATACAAGTATCTGACAGGAGTATGATATGTCAGTGAGTTTTTCTCCCCTTAACAGATTGTCTCCCCCCTGGAGGCTGTAAAGCTTGCTAAAGGCTCATTTTGAGAAGCATTTTAATATTTCCCATGCACCAACTCAAGCACATACTGTTAGCAGGTAATACCTCTAGTTAGGCAGAATATCCTCCTACCACTGCAGATATGAATGCTTATCTCTCTCTCTCCCCCCCCCCCCCCCCCCCCCCCCCCCCCCCCGTGCCCCCCCCGTTCTTCAATCTAAGACCTAAGAGCAAGCTTTGTTTATAATGCAATTCTTCTTGCAGTCATTGCAATACCAAGCTGCTCTCTAAATTGCTGGAATGGTGCCCAGTTACTTATCCATGGAATTTATTAGCTTATTATATAATTCAGTTACTTGTGGATTCATTCCAAGAACTGGCCCACAACACTTGTGTCTTACGAGGTTATCTTTTTATTATTTTCTGCATTTCACAAGAAAATGTAGCTTGTTTTGCTGTTTCATGATTTTCTTTTTGCTTCTTGGATTTGGCCCCTTTGGGTTTTTTTTGTTTGTTTGTTTGTATTTTGAAAGCTCAACAACATACTATGGTATGGTTGCACACCAACCTTTTCTGGGATAGCATTCTGCTTAAAACCGAAAAGGCAGAGGAGTCTCAAGTTAGCATTTTCAGAGGGTCGCTGAGGAGAAACAAATCATGTTTGGAAATACTGTCTGACCCAGGAGTTATGACATGTTGTTAGTGAGCATCCACCCCTTTGGAGATTGCCTCCCCTTTGGAGATTATACGCTTGCAGAAGGCTCATTTTGAGAAGCTTTTATTATTCCCCATTCACCCACTCAAAACACATACTGCTAGTTAGGCAGAATATCCTACCACTGCAGATATGAATGCTTATCTCTCTCCCCCGATTTCTTCAAACTAAGACATAAGAAGCAAGCTCTGTTTATAAGTCAATATTTCTTGCAGTCATTGCAACACCAAGTGCTCTCTGAAATTGCTGGAAAGGTGCTCAGTTAGTTTATCCGTGGAATTTCTTTTCCAAAGAAACACGCTTTATTCAGCTAACAGGAAAAATACATGCGTGCATAAAAGAGGACAGTGCACAGAGATTTTCGCACATACATTAAATTCGAAGAAAAACACATAAATAAGTTCTATTCCTAATGTGAAAAAATAGAACAAAAAACACAAACGCGTATGAACATATACCTTACACATGCACCACTGTCATTTACAAACATACTTACACACACATACATATAACATTACTGTACATTGAGCACCGAGCCTTGAACAACGCTGCATGAAACTGAAAGGTTTTGATCTAAACTGGTGTTACTATGGTTACCTTCAAAAAGACGCAATGGAAATGACCCACGTTTGTACACAAGCGTACATCCTTACATTGTGTTTCAAGTCTCTCAGAAAGTTGTGTTACATTGGGGTTTGATCTTATGTATCCTGCATTTTTGTAAATAAAGTATCTTTGCTAGGAGATTAATCTGGTCAAAAGTGTCGTATGCTTTTGTGTTGGTAACTCATTTCCCAAACAAAACAAGTTCTACGTTAAATCTTATAACCAAAACGTTGGAAAAAATCACAGAACCATGCGAAATGTCTTTTTCATTTCTACAAAAAGTACATTTGGTTACTATTTGTAATCTCATTTTCTTCAAAATATTGTTGTTAAACTAAAATGTTATATATAACACAGTTTGATTTGGAACCACCTTAATGTGATTTCCTTTATCTTTTTATGTGTTTTAGTGTTCTATCCCCAGTCCGGCATTAATATGTAGTATTTGCTCCCACTTCGCGAAAGTATTTATATCATATATGATTGGCTCTAGTAAAACATCGTAGAAAGTTTTTGAACCTTTTTAAACATTTGCTTATTATTTTGTTGTGCGTTTGTTCCTTTCATTTGCAGTTTTGCTATCTTTTATTTTTGATATTATTCTTGTAGCAAGGAACCTTTTGCATTGATAGAACACACTCATGTATTCTAAATAATTTACTTTGATAGTATACCTTTCACAGAAGGCTTTTAAACTTAACAAGCACCCCTTTTCATCAACCACCATCTCTTGCTAGGAATATGTTTTTTGTGTCCACTTTAAAAAATGTATTGTTATCAATTCTTAACTTGTCATTGTGTCAACAAGGGTTCCACTAATACTTCTTGCGTTTCTTTTACAGGCACGTGTTTGCAAAACTTCGCATAAGCTGCAAGCCACATTCTTCCAAAATTTCTTACAGTTATTGTTGGAGTATCTCAAAGACCCACACCGTTCCAACGATTCTGTCTCAGGACAATCATTAACAGTATTTTTTTTCCCATTTGGATGTTCCTGTGAAGAGCTTTTTTCAACCATGTCATTTTTTAGGGCATGTAAAAACACTTGTATGTCAGGAATATAGGCTACCATTTTCAGTGTGATGAACTGAATATTTCCTTTTAATTACCTGGTTTGTTATCCCATATGAATTTGAAACGCATGTTTTGCAGTTGTTGATTTTATTATCTTTTCTGGAGGGTTTGAAAGGAGAATCCATAAGTATATAAGTTTTGAGAGTATGAAGACTTCAGTACAGCAATTCTGCTAGGGGGTGTGCGAATTCGTTTGGACCAAATTTTGAATAGATTTTTCTACTTCAGCTAATCTGTCCGTTGTATTAATTTCAGCCACTGTTGGCAACTCATTTGTGAACCATATACCTAAGAGTTTGTATTTGGGGGGATCCATTTCATTTTTTTTTCTTTTTAAGTATTTGTTTCTCTGAATATTTCTTTTGACCTAGCCACACATTAACAGTTTTTTGCATAATGAAGTTTTAGTCCTGCTATTTTCTTCCAACTCCTCAGATTTCTGAAAAGATTTTCATAGGCATGTATTAGTTTATTAACTATCTATCCATTTATTCTCTCTCTCTCTCGTCCTCTCTCTCTCTCTCTCTCTCTCTCTTTCTCTCTCTCTCTCTCTCTCTCTCTCTCTCTATCTATATATATATATATATATATATGGTATATGTGTGTGTGTGTTGTGTGTGGGTGTGTGTGTGTGTGTGATGCATTTGTTTATAAACTATCGTCGGGAATCTTTCGGGAATCGAGAAAATAAATCAATTCTGTTTCACCGATGTGGGAGTAGGTCAGGCTATTCATATACCACACGATCTTATAGAATAATGTATGCGTAGATGTAATAAAAAAGAAAACTATATAATTTGCAAAGGAATGCAAAACTTGTGACTTTTTATTCCCAATGTTTGTAAGCAAAACTGTAACCAAGGCATAAATGAGAAACAGCTAGAAAGAAGAGAATTACAAGAACAAGCAGGATCAGGTCAGATTATAGCGCTATAGATCATGTTTCAATCTTTTGCGCTAGTCCAAAATATTTCTTTTGAAAACACCAATCTGTAGCCAGAATATGTGTAGTCTACATGTTGACGTGATGAATTTATTCCGGAAAAATATTCTCTGGAAATGGTATTTTTGATTCGTTACAGAGAACAGAAGAAATGTGACTTTAATACCCTGAAAAATGGACGGAAATAAAGAAATTGAAAACTTTCAGTTGGGAAATGAGTCATCTCTCTCTCTCTCTCATCTCTCTCTCTCTCTCTCACTTCCTCTCTCTCTCTCTCTCACCATAAAACAACACACACACACACACACACCCACACACACACACACCACACACACACACACATATTCTTGGGATGTGACATATATTCCTGCGTATTTTTTCATAGGTGAAAATATTGTTTTGTTCCATAGTTTTACAGTCCATTCCGCATCAGTGCGCCATATCACAGCTGTTTCCATGTCAAATTCGGTTCCGAAAAATGTTGCGACTGGGTAGATAATTTTAATGGACTAAAAAGTAGGATCGTGAAGGATTTTTGTTGAAATTATAATCAAGATACATAATACATGGTTCGAGTATGTATAAAACAAGCATTTTTTTTTCATTTCGTGTGTAATTACAATTAATGATTCACCGTTATGAAGAAAGGTCTAGTATTGCGAGTATCATTGGGAAACACAACAACATTTCGATTTATACAATCTGCCCGCCCGCCCCCCCCCCCCTCTCTCTCTCCTTCTCGTCTCTCATCATCCCTTTCTCTCCTCCTCTCTCTCCTCCTCTCCTCTCTCCACACCAACATACACACACACACACACCACACACACACACCCACACCACCACACATCTCGGCGGAAGGCGGGGGCGCG
>JADBJO010024294.1:0-25367 GCA_016801955.1 Conus betulinus
TATGAAGGGGATTCTGACCATCCCCCACTCTTCTTCTGCCTGTGAGAGAGTATTCTCTATAGTCAGGAAGACATCTACAGAACAGAGGTCTTCGTTATTGCAAGAAACCACAGAAGCTTTGCTGGTTCTCAAAGCAAAGCCAGGGAATGCTTCTGATATTGAATATTGTGAAAAGGACCTTCAAGCACTGAAAAGTGCTTATTACAAATCTTTGAATCAATAGTTGCATAGCTGATAGTTTCAGAAGTACCAGTAGGCTTAGTGGAACTTTTTTTTTGTAAGAATTAATAATAATCTTCCCATTTTTATTTTAATCTTGTGTTTTTGTGATCCTGATTTTACTCGCTCATTACAGCCTGCTAGTGGGTGCAAAACTATGTGGAAATATCTGCTGGATGTATTGTGGACATACAAAGATATGTGAGATCACATATGGGAACATAGTTCTGCTGGATGGTGTACTATGAACAGACAGTTTTTTTGTGTGTGATCACTGAAGTGAAGCTACTGATGATTGTGAAGATGTCTGCTAGATACTATGGACAGAAAAGCTGGATGCACAAGTCGAGGATTAATATGACAATAAAAGTGCCTGGACATCGCTTTAAATTTGGCAAATAAGAAGGTATGTCGTGTTCAGTAAGAGTACTGTCCAGAATATTTAAGTTTTAGAAAGGTCTTTTTGTCAGTAATACAGTAAGAAAGGTATCCAGAGATACAATGCTGTTCATCAATTGTGTCATACTATCATAGGCACATTATCTTAGAGCTGCTGTTTAATGCATTACGAAAAATACTTAACGATTGGGATCTCCCTACTTGGACAAAAATCTCCCTATTTTTGGACCCAAATCTCCCTCCTGACTTGTATGGAGGGTAAACAGGTCTGGATGTAAGACAAAAGCACGGTGCCTGCCGAGCAGAAAAGACTTCGACATCGGGAACATGGACGAAGCTGCTCTGAAAAGCCATGCAGCAGGCAAGAAACATCAAGAAATGATGCAGCTTTCAGACAAAACGACTTGGACACGAACAGTGACCGTGACTGATTATTTTCGGCCCTAGGATTGTGAAAAATAAGTTCTACATTGAAGAAAAACGGTTGATTTTTTTTTTTTTACTTCAGTATGGGATACAATCATGTATTGAATGGAGGTGGGGGGTAGAGAAAATCAAAGGGCCCAAGGGCGATACACTGGCCTATTTTTAGACACATACATACACATACACACACGGTCTCTAACGCACACACACACACTCACTCTCTCTCTCTCTCTCTCTCTTACCTCTCTCTCTCTCTCTCTCTCTCTTATACAAAAATTTGAATACGAAAATGAATAGAGAGCCATGTTGAACATCCAAATTAAAATGAAAGGACAGTTGAGAGGAGAGTGAAAGTTTTGGTAAGTATTGAATGCCCTGCTATCATTGAATCAGTTCTTTACTGATGTGTTTAGCATGGTAATCACATACAGAGGTGCACACACGCACACATTCCGGGGTCTGAAAAATTATGAAAAAGCCTTGGGAAAAGTCTGGAATTTTTTTTGGTCTTATCTGTGGGAACCCTGTCAGTCCTTCCCAGTCCCATCAGTGGAGGGGAGCCAGAATGCTTCAGATGCAGAAGAGACCGCTGTGTGATATGTGACAGCCACGTGGTTGAGTCTACCACCTTCACCACATGGCTGTCACCTTCAGTCATATCAAAAGAGTTTTAAACACCTTTTTTTTAGGACCAACTTTGATTTAAAATCATGTTATGTATTGGAGTCATCTGATTATACTTCTTATATATGTTTGTACCAGTGGCAAATGGGGAAGGAGGAAGGTTGCCACTGGTACAATGTTATTGGTTGTACATGTGGTATGTGTTTAGGTGTCACAAAGTCACTTTTTTTTTTTCAATTGAAACTAAACCATCCAGTCAAATAAAATGGACATCTGAACATGTCCGTGAACGTTGTGATTGTTCTTGGAACAGGCCAAGAGCCAGCCATGTATGAACATCACGTGTTGGTCATTTTTCAGTTGTTCAAATGTGTTTTCAGCAAGTGTTTCAAAGATAGGACTAACTCAAAGGTAACTTGAAGCACATAACTATGATTCTGTCATTCCCACTGAAATGTCATGAAAATGGGAGGGTGGTCAAAACACTCTCTGAATATTTGTGATTATGAAAGATTTATGTGTGGTTGTGTTCAGTTCATTTCTTATAAATCAGCAGTGTTCTGACAAGACATTCAAAGTCTAGCAGATTTGTGCTATCTTGTTGCCAATGTATTTTTCTTCACATTGAAAGAAAGTAATAATTGAAATGTTCATCTCTAGACTTGAAAAGAAATTGTTCTCATGTAGTTGCTGCTGCTGTTGTGTGCATGTGTGTGTATTTGTGCACCTCTGTTCTTGTGTGTGAAACTCTGCTGGTAATTGAGTGAACATTGTGTCATTTATTTGCAAGTAAATAAGGTTATTTTGTTGCCTGTAAATGTAATACAGAGTTTTTAGTTTAATGTTTATTTTATTTCATTTGCAGATTGTGGGATTGGCCTATCAGGAAATGCGTAAAGGCAACCTGGATTTACAGGAATATGTGGCTTTGAGGCAGCATTTGGCAAGTCCTCCCAGTCTTGTCAACCTGGCTGTGTGTGAGCTCCGCTCTCTCATGGGGCTGCGGCTGCGCAGAGCAGTTCCTCAGTTACCCTTGCCGTCAAAGGTCAAGGATCAGATCCTGTCGTCCAATCTATCTCTGTAATTTGTCAGGATCTTTATTACTGCTGTCTTGTCGTGTTGAAGTCAAATGTTTGTGTCCTTTCCTCAGTTACCCTCGTCTTCCAAAGTCGAGGATCAAATCCTTTTGATTCAGTCTATCTCAGTAATTTGTCAGTTGTAATGAGGGAAAACAAGTGCAGGCTAACAATTCTTCCATCATTATAGTAATGACTTGGAAAAGAGTTAAACTTAGGGGTTGGGAGTGGGGGTGTGGGGGGGTGTGTGTTGAAGACGAAGAAAATGAGAGAACATAGAATTAAGAAAGCATGTCATAAATATGAAAACTCTCTCACTAGATGTCTTTTTGTATGTGTGTGTTTTATGACTTTTTTTCTTTTTTTTTTTCTTCCCCATTTGTATATGTGTGTGACTCAATTTTTTCCTCCTTTTATATGTGTGTGTGACTCAAATACACAGTGGATGCTGAAGAAGAAGAAGATGCTAATTTGGACTGGGGGAAAACAGGTTTGATGTATATGCCAGCGTTCACATGTTGGATGACAAGTTTTTAGTTTGTTTGTGTGTGGGGGTATTGATGTCTGATGATGTCTGGGGTATACTGGATTAGAAATGCCACCACTGAACTTCAAATGGAGGGAATATGTCAATGCATAGTCCTCTGGTGATGAGTTGACATCATTTACTTCCCTTGGACTGCTGTGCTTGGTCTGTGATGATAATAACATTCAGGGACACGACAGAAAAAAAAAGTGAGAGATAGACAGCAGAAGAAATTGGAAATTAACTGTTGGTTAATTAAAAGTGTGTCCATTGAAGAACGGTCTTTAGGAGCTTGCAAAGACATGCTACTAGTATCCCTTGTAATTCCCAGTTGCGCTTTTGTTTTTTGGCACAGGATTTATCTGTGCTGCTGTCTGAAACTACTTTTGTGTTCTGCTGTTGTTTTGGTACGATCATGTTGTGATTATATGGTGCAGGTTGTGTGGCAAAGCGCTGCTGTGATACGTGGATACATTGGTGCTGATTGTGCGTTACAGTATTACTCTGCTGTTATGATGCAGACGATGTCAAGCATATTATTATTTCACTGGGTGCTGTTATCTTGGCGTTTGGTGCTATGACAGTTGACTGTTGAATGCAGCGTTTTGCTTTCCCCAACTTGCTGATATTGCAAACATTGTCTTGCTAATGTCACAAACATTTTGTCCGGTTGAATGCTTGATGTTGTGGACCCTACTTTATCGTTTTATCAGAGATGGGTTATATCTTAATTTTCCATCTTTTCAAGATGAAATGTTTGCAAGTTCATGGTTGTTTTTAGGATGATGTGTTGATTGCATGGAGAGGAATCTCTTTGTGTGAAAGCCCACTTGGTTGAACAGAGACTGGTTTTGAAAGTTAAGATCTTTAATTGAATTTATTTTGATCTTATAAGGTACCTTTTGTGTTTTACTGTTGGGACTCATGGTTTTGAATGTACGGTTTGTAGACAGTTGTATGCATTCTCATACAGTTTGAACTGATAGAAGTAACATGAGGTGATCAATTGAGTGTGGTACGCAATCTGTGTATGTTATGCAGTGAACGGTGGAGAAAGGTTGGGGTGACTGAACAGTATGAGAAGGGGAAAGTAGAGACTGAACAATCCATGAAGGGATAGGTTGAACAATTCATGAAGGGATACGTAGTGATAGCTGCACATCAAGGAAAAGGAGTGATAACTGAACAGTAAATGAAAGGAAAAAAAAGAGTGAGATGATGACAAAAGAGTACATGCAGAGCTGTCAAGTGGTGAACTATTTTTGAAGCTGGTGCCAAAGTTCTGTGCGGCCACCCCCACACTCTCCTCTCCCTCCCCAGCCGGAAACAAAAAAAACCAGTTCACGAACTTGGCAGCACTTTAAATGGAACTGTGACAACCGATCTGTAGACTCGAATCTTATTTCGTCAAAAATTGACCCAAGTTCAGTAAAGAAAGAAAGAAAGAAAACAAGACAAAAAAAACACCAAAGACAGTCACACTTTTGCTGCCATCTTGTTGAATAGTTTTGTTGTCAGCTGTTTTTTGTTTTTCTAAGTCCAGTCAAAACCAGGTGATAACTAGCCCGACTTGCATCTTTTTACGTCATCTTAGCCCCCATCATCATGCGTGCGAAACAAAGTATGACTGAAAGCTCCATTGAATCTGGCCAGTGAGATATTGAAGGTTCACACTCAGGATCAGCAATGATTTGTTGACAGCAGGTTTGCTTGTCGTGTAACTGCAGTATGGGGTTCATTTTGCAAAGACAGAGTTTGCAGTGTAAATTCAGTGAAGAAAAAAAAAAAACACTTTTCACTTACCTGTTCTTTCTTTCACATTCCCAACTTACCTGTTCAAACCCAGCACCACGGAAAACAAACCTATGATGTCACTTGTGGGGATGCCAGTGCTCTTCTCATGTTTACAAAATTGATAAGAATTTTAACCGTAAATAAGCCTATGGCCGCTGTTCAATGTGTCACCAAGGGTATTCCAGTTAAGGGTTGCTAGGCACCACACGTGCCTTCTTTCTGGAATTGATGAAAGAGCGTGTTGTTAAGAACAAAAGAACACACTAAGAATGATGTAATGCCTTCTGTCTAGAATTGTCAAAAGAGCGTGTTGTTGAGAGAAAAAGAACATACTAAGAACTATGTAACATTTGCTTTGACAAGGACATTTCTTTCCCGTTCCACAAAGGCGATTACAACAGAAAATGTCTGGTGTCTTCACTGAAATGTCCTTTTTGATTCAATCCATAGGTTTCTGTTGTCGAAGTGTGTACTTGCCAATCACTGCAAGATTCAGTAGAGAGTTCCATCAGATGGAATGGGTTGACCTGATTTGCATTGAGCAGCCAACTTGTGCAATTTACACTACTGTTGTCTTATTGAAAAGAACTTCATGCCAAGATCTGGCTGATCATTTCTTTTTTTTTCTTAATTACCGTGTGAATATGCATGCTTTGATGGATCATTATGACTTGATCAGAAACGGTTCAAGTGTTGTTGTTTTTTTTTCTCTATTTTTCAAACACAATTTATCTTGTCACTCTGGCAGACTGCTAGTCTCGAGAGAAGCTCTTGGAGGACAACAGAGAGACATTTTCAGAAAAGAATTTTGAAAAAGAAAAGAAAGGAAGAAAAATTGCTTCTGCAATTTTTGTGATGACACTTATGCATGCCATCCTCTCTGTAGGGCAGGACAAATGCCCCTTGCTTGCCTGCAGGATGGTTCATTAGCATGATTAATTAGCATTATTAATCGCCACCCACCAGCAAGGTGGGTTGTGCCAGCCGCTCACTGTCTTGTGTCATGCAGCAATGTTGGTCAACATTTCCCGGTATGCTTTCCATGCAAGATTCATTTTTAAAAGCATGCCGCAAACAGTACACCATGCTTAGAAGCTTTAGTATATCAAAATTTCTATTGAACAAGAGCTCAATTTTTGGTTAGTGTAGGAAAGGGGATGGGGGGTGGGGTTGAGTAGATAGTCATAAAATGTTACTGGCAGCTCAATTACTTTTTTGAGTTACAATTTCTGGGTACATTTTGACCCACTGTGTATGGTGAAGGTTACATTTGGAATGCTACACTCAAGTGTCAGAATACTATACTTGGAGCGTTTTAGGCTGTTGCAGCTATGTAATTTACTGATGAAGTGAAAGAGAAGGAAATGGTAGATGTGAGTGATTTAGTTCTTCATATCATATATCATGTTGAAATGTTATAAGAAAGTTTTGATACACACAACATGTGAATTTTTGTACCCGAGTCTTTTTGCATGAATTCCTCCTTCCCTTGTTTGTTTGAAAATGGAATGTTGTTTTACTTGAATTCCAAATCAAAACGGATATGTTTTTCTAATATACCATTTTGTTTTACAGTAAGTGTGACAAAATAAAAAAAAAAATTTTAAGCTTTGTGTTTTTTCTCATTTTTTTTTCCACAACAGGGTTGTCAAAACCATGATACTGCACCAAACCATACAAGTTCATGTAAGGATTACTATGTTTTTAAGTACTAAATGCACATGTGTTCATATTGGAACTTTTTCTTGTTTAGTCCTTATTGACAAAACCATGATGGGAAAAAAGATATGACACCATTCTACTCACACAGTCACTATCAATGCTTTGTCAGGATCCAAAGCACCAATGTTCATATCAGAAGTGTCTTTTTCTGTTTTAGTCCTTATTTACAAAACCATTATTGGGAAGAAAAAAAAGGACATTTAATGACACAGTCACTGTCTCCATTTTGTAGGTATGAAAAGCACCTACATTCGTGTCAGAACTGTAATCTTTGTCTTTTTTAGCCCCTGTTCACAAACTTGTAAAGAAAGAAAGACATTTCAATCACTCTGCCACACATAAATTATACAAAACAACATAAACACACAAGAGAGACACGGCGTGGGAATCCATGTGCAAATTTATAAAAGAGAATGATTGCAGGTGCACTATCACAACCACTACCAACACGACCAGTCTGATAAGAATTGTCAAAATACGCATGTGCTTTCTTTTCAGCATTCATTGTGCTAATGCAGTCTTTCAGATATCATGCACATGCGCACACACACACACACACACTCACACACCAATATATGCAGGTTGTCTGGGGTTTTTTTTTTTTTTTTTTTTCTTTTCTTTCTTTTTTTTTTTTTTTCTTTTTTTTAGGACGTAAGAAATGAACCCCAGTTGCAAAAGAACACGAATTGATGTCAAACAGAAACACAGAAATCTTGAAAAATACATTTTATTCTATCACTTCAAAAATATCCAAGCTGTTGAAATATTCGCATGAAGTATCATTCAACATACTGTTCCTCGATATGTAAAGCAGTAACTGTAACAGAATGACTTTTTTTTTTTTCAACCATACATGTTTTTAATACTGACAATATGGCTGAGAAGGTTCACTGTAGATTTATGACCATTATCCAATGACCTTTTCATGAATTAAGGCTGAAAAAATCTTATCACAGTTTGTTGTTGTTCTTGATTAATTGCTGACAAAAAGCAGTTTACCCTCCTCAGCCCCCCCCCCCCCCCCCCCCCCCCCTGTCCTGTCCACACACACACACAGTTGACACAAGGCGATTATACAAATCCACTTCATCACACCAAGTGACTCAAAAACCAACATTGACTTGCTAATCAAACCTCTGCTCAGACTAAAATTCAGAGCTTTGTATGTGGTTGCCAGTCATAGGAATCTGTTGTGAATTATAAAATCACACATCTCAATTAACTGGAGCAAAACTGAAAGAATGGCAAGAAACTTCCCACTTGGTATAAAAAGTATATATAACTATCAAAGATCACGCACATGCATACATGTATGAAACCCATACCACTTTGGTGGTCATTACACAAGAAAAAGAAAGGGGTGGATGGGTGGGGAAAACAGGCTCTAAAGAAGACTCGAAAGAAAATCTGGGTGTGTACAGTGTAAAAGATCAAGAAAAGACTCGCAGAACGCACTCACCCAAAAGAAAATGAGTAACGAAACAGCCTCAACACACAAATGTAAAACCATGTTCACATTTTATATACGTAATGACGTATCACATTAATAATGAATACAATTCGTGTTTGGAGTAAATTGGCTGATGCAGACATTAATAATGGAATAGATTTGTTCGTAAACTACCCTGGCCGTTGCGCATACATCATGTGAATTGTTTTAAAGTCACAGGAACATCGCAAAGACAAGACAAAAGGGTTTTCTTTTTTCCAGAAAAAA
This sequence comes from Conus betulinus, assembly GCA_016801955.1. Taxonomy (NCBI): domain Eukaryota; kingdom Metazoa; phylum Mollusca; class Gastropoda; order Neogastropoda; family Conidae; genus Conus; species Conus betulinus. The sequence continues at coordinate 8,504 of JADBJO010024294.1, forward strand.
ATCTTTTTTTTTTTTTTTTTTTTTTTGCAAAACTTGCAGCTGCCTCTCGAAAATAAATCACCACGGACCTATAAACATGCCACTTGCATGTCTTGTCAAAGCTTCCAGTAATTTTCCAAAAAACTGGTTTATTTGGTGAATCTGAAAACATTTTTATGTATGACAATTTTCTCCACAGAAAGCCAGTGTGTCTATCCCACAAAAAAAAAGAAAAGATTGTCTTTCAGTGTTGTGTGTGGCAAGCTGTAATACTTGTGGTGGCTGAATTCTCATTTTTTTGCTGTTCTCATTGTATACAAAATGTAATGCAAAAATAAAAAGAGAAAGTCAACAAGGTAACTGTCAATGCTCTAGATCTTACCTACCTCTTGTTACTGAGCTGAAAGCTGCGTGGAAGAATACACCAACTTTCTCTTCCCTTTTCAATGGTGTATGCAGTTTTACCACAACCTAAACAGCTGAACAAAATTTTATGCACAAGCCTGGAGAGAAAAAAATCACACATGCTCCTTCCCCCTCCCCTTTTTCCTTTGCCAAAATAAGATCACAAAAAGATGTGAGGGGAGTCCCCTTCCATCCTACAACAAAATCATATTCCAAGAGAGGTAAATGGGGTTCCCCTCCTCTGCAACGATGAACGGGAATCTCCTGATATGGAAACTGGGGGACGGAGTGGGGAAGAGAGGAGGGGGCATGTCTCCATCCTCTTCTATGACAAAAATGGAAAAACATGGGTACCAAGAGAGGTAAAGTGTTCGTCCCTCCCCTGTGACAAAATGGGAGCCCAAGAGACCAACGGGAAGTGATTCCCCTCCTCTCCTGAAGAAAGCTGGATCCTAAGCATGCATGAAACTAATGAAGGCAAAAACAGTGGAAATATTTGTGGGACGGGTTCTGGTTGGGGTCGATATTTCTGTGAGCAGAGGAGACAGTGAGCGCTTTTATACCGCCCACAGAATGTTCCGAGCATTCCCACCTGACTTTTCAGTGACACCCTCCACCTTTTTTTTTTTGTGCTTTGTTTTGCATTTTCTGCTGAGGAGGAAATTACAGTCGCTCGATTTTCCAAGGAAAAACCAAGAAACTTTTCATTCCTGCCAATGAAGTACGTGCGTACAAGTAAAGGGGGGACACAAATACCTACAATGCAAGACCAATGAGAATCTAGGGACCAAAATGAGATCCTGGTAAGAGGGGAAAATGGGAATTAACCGTTCCTCCGTCGGTTTTTTTTTCATAAAATTCAATCCCAGGTGTCGGTAGAACTGTGTCTCTCCCGTTCTCCCTCTGACCATCAGGGCAACATCATCTGACTCGCAAGAGAGTTACCCAGTCTCCCCCCCGCTTGACTCCGTAAGAGAGCCGCTCTCTCTCAGGGGCCATTCTTCCTCTGACACACACCCTCAGAGGACAAAACTTGATTCCTAGAGTTGTACTGGGGTTTTCCTACACCCCCTCTCAACTGTGAAAGAAGAAATCTTATTCCCCCCAGAGAGAGGTTCCCATCTTTCTTTAGAATGCATCCAAAGAGATCTACTTCTAGTGAATCCTAATCCTCGCCCACCTAGGCCTATGACAAAACCGCATTTTTTCAGCGAGATGCCATTTCCCACCTGCTATGACAAAATTGGGTCAACAGGAGAGATATAGATTTCCCTATCTCCTAACGCCAAATCAGCAAGAAGTAAGTGGGATTTAAACTCTCCTAATGGCAAAATTGGGTCCCAGGAGAGAGATGTTGAGATTTCCAATCTCATAATGCAAATGCAACACAATGAGAGCAATGAGATTTTCCCCTTCTGCTATGACAAAATTGGATTTCAAAGGGACAAGGTAGGCAGACAAAACTGGCTAACTGAGAAAGTAAGCGAGGTAGGATCCCCAGAGATTTAGGGGGTTGGGTAGGAGGTGTTTTCTCACGCTGTGTTGTTCTGTCTTTCATATACACCATAACCAAAAGTCAATCGCAGCGCCCAGATAGCTGTCAGGATGTTTTTCGGAGCTGTCCGCTCAGGAAAACAGGAAGAAAAAGTGAGTATTACACCGTGGGTCCTCTCGACATTTCTATGGGGCCACAGGGAAAAGGGGAATCCTAGGGGTACTACGTGGCGTATACCCATCCCCCACCAAGTAAAACCAATATGCTGAGCGATGTTCCCCTACCCATCTCTCTCTCTAACATCAAAGCGCCTGCCACCGCAATCCACGTAACCACGTTGAAAAACAAGGGGGGAAAAAAAAACCGTAAAAACGAACCAAAAAGGCCCCCCCCCACCCACCGCGGAGATAGCCGCAGCCCTCGTCCTCAACTAGCCCCACGGAGTGGCCCACGAAGCGGTGTGAGTCTGTCTCGCAAAATTGAATATGACAAAAGCCAGACCCCCCCCACTCTCTCTCGCACTCCGCAGTCACCATGTTAGGTGGTTCGTCCACGCTCGAGACATCCTGAGGGGCAATCAACGCTTAGCATCGCCCTACCGGCGGCTATCGGGCAAAATCGCGTGCCGTCAGGGGATCTGCCACTCGTCCGAGAAACAACAACGGGGCCACTGGAGAGAGAGGTTAGATGGTCCAATCTCATAGGCAAAAGCCCCTACTGACGAAGAGACATACCCTTCGCTAAGACAAATCCCGATTTCAAGGGTTTAGCAACTGGTCCTCTGCTATCCACGTAAAGCAAACAAAACCCCATCATTAGACGGGTAAGCCTCCGGAGGACCTCGTCCTCCCCCCATCACCCAGCGTACCGCTCTCCCTCTCTCCATCTCGCTCACATGTACGCTCTCTCTCTCACAGGCTCCACACACACACACACACAACCCACACACACGCAACACCACCAACACAGGGGGACAGCCGTAAAAAAAAAAACTGTTTCAAATACGGTGGGAGTCAAAACAACATTCAAACAAGCGTGTATCATGATTACAAATTATTATTTAAAGAGCAAAGAAGGAAACCGAAATCTATTCCCGGCCCTCCCCCGTTCCCCCTATTTGTCCCTATAACAATACAAACTTTCCAGTAGTAGTGAATTTTTTAACTTACAGAGGTCAGATTAATTTAACAACAGAAGAGGTGGAATCTCTGATATAAAGCGACCCTTTATTAGGCATCTTTTCTTTCTGACTGATCGAGCAGCTCACTGCTTGAACAGAAAACCGATGCTATCGAGAACCGTGATCAGATGAGCGTGCGATGTTGCACGGACGGTCGCATATGTAAAGAGTGGTATGTGTGTGTTGTGTGTGTGTGTGTTTTTGTCAGTCGTGTTTTGCGAGTCTCTAAATGGCACCCAACCCTCCTCCCCAACTACATAGACATGGCGTTCGTGTCCGTATTCCCCGTTCCACGAAAGTCTGAGACCGTATTTGTGAAATGATTCAATCAATTGTGTCCGCCCGTGGTTTTTAGAAGTCACATACTTATTGTTTAATCATCAAATGCGTATTTGAAATGAGCAGGGGAGAAAGTGTGCGACATGTGCGTGGTTCTCACATTATCTGTCTGTCTGTCTGTATGTTTCTCCCGATTGTCAAATAGCAAGCAAGTCACACACACACACACACCACACACACACCACACACCACACATGCACGCAAGCGCGCGTGGCACATACACACACACACAACACACACACACACACACACACAGTCGCATGCACACACACACGAGCGCATGCAACACACACACATGAGCACACACACACACACACACACACAACACACGGGCAAAAACATGAGCTCACGTGCCATTTTATCTGTGCCTGCTGATACTAACTTGAATTTGAATTTTGAACTATTGTTGCTAAACTGTTATTTAGCCTCTAAAACGCCGATCTGTGCGGAGCAACCCACAACCCTGGCTGGATTTACGGATGTCTTTTGGGTAAAAAAAAGTCCTTTTGCTTTGACAATCTTGGTGGTATTCGGTCGTTTACCGTGTATTTGTGATATTGGTTACAGCATTTTTTTGTACGTGTCTGGTTTTCAAATTGCGGGTTACAAGTCTCTGTCTCTATTACCTCTTTTATTTCGTCGTTTATATTGTCAAGCTAAGATTCTGTAGTTATTATGTAATATTTTTGGTTTCTGTAGATATTATGTAATACTAGCATTTATTCTCATTTTAAACATCTGGTTGGGTGGTGTATTTTTCATAGTTTTTAGACAAATTGTGCGCATTGAACAACATGGACAGTACAGTAGCCATCGAAGTTTGTCTCAGGCACAAGTACAGTCAGAAGGTTTAGTCAAGTTCAATTGGCGTGAATGGGGAGCTGGAATGAATAACAAGAAAAGACGAGATGTATTCCATTACTTTAAAATGCCATAAAAAAAAAAATATTCAATTTATTTTCTCTGCAGGATACACCACTTCGAGAAAAAATGGAACGCTATATATGCAATCTTGAATGGGGGTATCTAGGATAGTTCTCTAGTCCTAGCTTCTCTCTAGTCTGATGCAAGAGGTGTGCAATACTTTTTCAATAACAACTTTGAAACTAAAATAAAAAATGTTTCAAAAGGCGATGATGGGGATAGCCTCATGGTCTTAGCAGAAATTAAACAACACGACTTTTTTGTTTGTAAATGTATATGACCAAACAGAGATGACCCAGAATTTTATATTACCTTAAATCAACAAATTAGTAATTTAGGTATAAGTAATGTCGTAAACTGGAGTGGACTTTAACTTAGTTTTGGACCCCAAGCAAGAGATTACTGTAATTATAAAAGGGTTAATAATCCCAAAGCGAGAGAAGCAGTAGACAACATGATAAACGGTTTAGAATTAAATGATATTTGGAGGGGCTTAAATCAGGATTGTCACAGATATACCTGGAGAAAGAATAATCCCTTTCCAACAAGCACGGTTTGATTTTTCTTTCTCATATCATATCACGTTGTTTCCTTTGTTGATGATGTAGATATTGAGTGTGGGTATATAACATAACCACTCCATGATTGTGTTAAGGTTACGGTTTGGTAAAAAAAAAAAAATTAAGAGTATTTATATTTTTCGGAATTTTAACTTGTCAGTATTAAAGGACAAGGACTATCTGGATGAAATTAATACAGAAATTGAGAATGTCAAACAAGAATATGCTGTAAGCCCATATCCAAGAGAAGCAGCATACACGATTCCTCTGAACGAATTACAGTTTACAATTTCTGATGATTTATTTCTAGATTTTTTACTGATGAAGCTTAGGTCCAAAACTATTTCATACGCAACTATGAAGAAGAAAACCACCACGAATGAAGAGGAACGTAAAAAATACAGCAAGACATACAACGGCTCGAAAGAAAAGAGACAAAAGACGAAGAAGAGATCAAAGCTTTAGAGTTAAAGAAGGAAAGGCTAAAGGTTATTCGAGGGAAAAGAATAGAAGGGGGTACTTTTAAGATCGAGGGCTAGGTGGATAGCTGAAGGGGAAAAAAATGACGAACTATTTCTGTAACCTAGAAAAAAGACATTTTATAGGTAAGAATATGACTAAATTAATTGATAACCATGGCAATATTCTAAATGACCAAACAGAGATTCTTCACAAGGTTCAAGGAATTAATGAATCACTGTACAAAAAATGTGAAGTTGATGACTGTGATTTGGATGAACTCATTGTAAATATTCCACATTTAGATTGTGACGAAGCAAACAATTTTAGTAGTGAAATCACACTGGAAGAGACATGTATAGCATTAAAGAACATGAAAAAAACAACAAAAGTCCTGGCACACTGATGGTTTCACAACAGAATTTTTTAAAGTGTTTTTGGAGCAGAATAGGGGTTTTTTTGTTGTGTCAGAAGCTTTTAAATGCCGGACTTAGAAGGGGGGAGCTTTCTTGTGTTCAAAGACAGGGACTAATTTGTATGTATACCAAAGGGAGATAAACCAAGACACTTTTTGTGAAGAACTGGAGACCAATCTCGTGTTGTTAAAATGTTGTAGATAAAATAGGGTCATCGTGTATAGCCCAACCGTTTAAAAAATGTGTTAGCTGGTCTCATCAATGAGGATCAAACAGGTTTTGTTAAGAATAGATACACAGGGGGATAACATTAGGCTCATTTACGACACAATTGCTTATATTTAGAAGAACACAACTTACCAGGGCTTTTATTAAACATTGACTTGAGAAGCATTCGATTCAGTGAGCTGGGATTTTATGTTTAAAGTATTGAAAGCGTGTTGGTTTTGTTTTCAACAGGGGCTTCTGCAAATGGATTGAAACATTCTATAAAAATATATCAACTCATGTGTCCTTGTTAATGGTCAAGTTTCTAGTTGTTTTGCGATAGACCGCAGATGCAGACAAGGTGATCCACTATCGCCATATTTATTCCTATTATGTGTTGAAATTCTAGCATTAATGATTCGGGAAAATGAAAAACATACGTGAAATAGTTATAGATACAGTCGAACATAAGCTTTCTCAGTATGCAGATGACACGGAATTTTTTTTAGCAGGCGACAGAAAATAATTTGAAACATGTATAAACGTATTGGAAATGTTTGGTCGAATATCGGGGTTACATATGAATCCTGGGAAAAAACTAGCGCTGTTTGGTTGGGGAGCTTTAAAAATTCTGCTGTTCGTTACACCTGGACCATTTAGGTGTGGAGTGCAACCCACAAAAATTCAAATTCTTGGAATCTGGTTTTACCAACGATTTGCAAAACTGTGCAAAATAATTAATTATTCTGAATTTATTTACGTGAAAACATTTGTTCAAGGTTTGGGTGAGGAAAACAACTAACAATCCTTTGGGCAGACATGCAGTTTTAAAATTAGCTTATAAATTTTATCAAAACACACATCCATTTGTGGATATTACTACCTAACCCACCTGACACTTTTTTTCAGACTTTACAAAATTACTGTTACAAATTTGTGTGGAATAAAAAGCCAGACAAAATAAATAGAAAAAACTGCTCACAAAAGTATCCAAAAAACGGTGGTCTTGGACTACCAGAATTAAAACGTTTGCTTCTTCCCTAAAATTGACGTGGCTGCAAAAAGTTCAGACTACACACCACAAATGGAAAACTATTACAACATCTAACTTTCCACATTTAGGCGATATTGAGAAATATGGACCAGAAATACTTTCTTCCTTCTGTAAATCAAATGTATTTTTGGACAGATCGAGGTATTTATGGCGTACAAACAATTTTTCTACAGAGTTTACCGTGAGTGAGACTTCTTATGAACTCCTTGTGGAACCAGTCTTTTATTCAAACAGAATACAAGTTGGGAAAAAGACTATTTTGGGAAAAGCATGGATCAACAAGGGCATATATTGCATTGCTGCATTTTTTGCTTGACAATGGCCAGTTTCTTTCTTACGAACTATTAAAAAAAAAATATTATGTAAAACATTTAATTTTGTCACTTTTTCTGGTATTAAAGCAGCTATAATTGAATATATACAAAAAAAAAAAATCAAAGTTGAAAATACAAATGAATGTTTAAATATGCATGTGTATGTACACAAAAAGTTAACGTCAGTTTGTAAAGGGTCAAGATTATATTATGACATTTTTATAGAAATCATACACACCCGAAAATCTGTACGAACTGGGATATATATACTAAACGTTTGAAAATGACTGGAAAAACTTTTCTTTATCTGAGTAAGTAAATTTCTGACATAAAAATGAAATGGTTACAGTTACGAATAATACACAGATGTCTTGGTACTAATGTTGTGCTGAAAAAAAATGGGTGTATTGAACAGCGAGGTTTGTGCTTTCTGTACCTCTGTTAAGGACAGCATCACACATATGTTCTGGTATTGTATAGTCATACAACGGTTTTGGGGAAACGCTGGTGGTTTTGATGAATGAAAAATGTACGTGTGCATTTAATTTGCAGATAACTGAACCCTTAGCAATAGTTGGATTTGATCATAAAGATATACATATAGACCATGTATTTCATTTTATCGTATTATTTGCAAAACACTATTTATATCAGTGTAGAACAGAACAGAAATCACCCAGACTGCAAGTATTTCTTAATAAGCTAAAATACAGATATAAAACTGAAGAATACATTGCTTAAAAAAAAATTTGTATACAACAATTTCCTTTCCAAATGGCACCCATATACGCCGATGTTAGCAGGCTCAGATGAATTACGAATGATTATGACATTGTAAATTATACGAGTACAAGTATGATTATATAGTACCCTAAAACTGTTACACTGCCTAAAACAGCCCCTTTGGATATAATACAGAACCTTATATATGTGTATGTATGTATGTATATGTATATGTTATTGTCTGTGGTCCTTTCTGGACTGTTCAACGGTCGGTCCGGGGCTGTTCCGTTGGGATTGCGGGGATCTCCGGTGGTCTCCGGTGGTCGGTCTGTGCGCCATCGTTGCTGCATCGGCGTGGATTGTATTGGGTCGTCGGTGTTTTCTCCCCGAAGAGGCCGGACTGGGGTTTTGTTGCCTTGGTAACACCCCGTCCAGCTGATGGAAGGAGAATCGGCCTAATCCCTTTCTGCCTTTGGGGTGGTGGCGGCGCCGTTCCGCGTCCTCCGCTGACTGCGGTGTTTGCGGGTGGGTCTTACGTGGTTTGTGGCCGCGTAGGACCTGCCGAGACTGCCTGTTGGTATTTTCGATCCAGCTTCTTTTTTGTGACGTCTTTTCTTTTTTTTTGTTTTATCTGCGTCTCCCCGATCTTGACGTCATCAAAACATCAAAATTTTTGCGTGTGTTTGCTTTCGTTTTTTCTTTGCCACGGTGAATAAGCTGCTGGATTTTTCCAGTCTACAATCAAGTCAGTGCGCGGTTTTCATCTAACTTTTCCCCACCTCTTCTTAATTTAAATCCAAATTGTGTTTCTTTCTGACACTGACAAGAATTAGTCATTGACGGCTCACAGGCCTGTTAAATTGGCCTGAATATTTTCACATAGTCATGATATAGGATATTGCAGCGCTATTCAATTTGCCTAATTGATAATACATATATTTACATATATATTTTTTTTTTTTTTTTTTTTTTTTTTTTTTTTTTTTTAAATCTGAGCATTATTTACTTTAAAGTCGACAGTCTGGGGCTGGATAATTTGAAAAGTCCTATCTCTTTTCCAAAAATCCTATACTAACGGTGTGTGTGTGTGTGTGCGCGCGCGCGCGCGCGCGCGCGCGGCGCGCGCGCTTTTGTGTGCATTTTGCAGTTGTATTATAATTTCTATCCAAACTTATACCAAGTAAGCAGTTTTTATCGTTTCGTTTCTATCAAACTCATACTCATGTAATGCTAGTCATAATCAGTGATGGTTTCTCGTAAACGGTTACTGTAGTGTTTGTTTGGGTGTTTTTGACCATTTGTTTTGTTTGTTTAGGTGTTGTTGTTGTTGTTGTTCTGTGTGTGGGTGGTGTGTGTGTGTGGGGGTGGGGGGTGCGTGTGTCTGTGCGTGCGTGGTGCGTGCGTGCGTGCGTGCGTGTGTGCGCGTCGCGCGCGCGCGTAATCGTGCGTGTGTGTGTGTGTGTGTGTGTGTGTGTGTGCGTGCGTGCGTGTGTTCTGTGTGCGTGCGTGTGTGTGTGTGTGTGTGTGTGTGTGTGTGTGTGTGTGTGTCCTCCTCCTACCCTCCCATCCTTTTTCAACCTCCCCACTTCTGTTTGTTTTCCTGGAGCCCTTTCTTTCCCCCCCCCCTTCTTCCCTCCCCCCCCCCCCCCCCCCCCCCCCCCCCCCCCCCCCCCCCCCCCCCCCCCCCCCCCCCCCCCTTTCCTCCCTCCTTTCCCCATTTTCTGGCAGATTGGCAATGGCAGTCTCAACGAATCTGTCAAAATTTAAAACAAATCCCAGATTTGTTGAGTGACCTTAAAGTCTCTCATTAAAAAAAAACTTTTATCAGAAAATGATCTTCCCTAAAATGGGAAGAAAAAGCATCTGGTTAATCGTCTTGCATCTTTATTAAACGACTCAAAAAAAGAATGAAACAGCCAATGTTGACCAGACAGTTGAGGCTGTCGAGGTCTCCACCCCCTTGTGTCCGTCATCCTCATCACTAAAAACATCACTTACCTCGCCATGTGTCAGAGAGACCACGTCTACGACACGACACACCAGAAACTTTCAGAATCCAAAAAAAAATATCGTCTTTCAATTTTCCGGTCATTTTGGAAGATACCAAAAAGGGTTCTGCAACTTTGGCTGGTAGGGGGGTTCAGCAGCAGAAAGCTTTGGACCAATACCATCGGACCCATTATTGAACAGAAACAATTGTCGTCCGGTAAATGGTTGATTGGCTGTACTTCTGCCGATCAGCAAAAAGCGCTCTTAAATACAAAAAATCTCGCTGGCATCACTATCAACTGCTCCATCCCTGAGGTGTATACCGAAGGGGTGATTAAACCCATTCCTGTAGATATTTCTCTTGATGAAATTAGAAGAGAAATACCAGGAGCAAAAGCGGCCAAAAGATTGAAAAATAAAGATGGCAGTGACTCGAGGGCAGTGAAAATTACCTTCACTGTCCCAAGTCTTCCAAAAAAAAAAAAAATCTTTCTTGGGTTTCAGTCTTTTGACATTAAACCATTTTTGTTTCCGCAAGTCTTTCGTTGCACTCGCTGCAACAGACTGGGGACATACAAAATCCGCATGTCGCTCCAAACAGACGTGTGTGGTAGATGTGTGGTCAGTCTGGCCATGACAATAGCAAATGTTCCAACGCCAGACGCTGTGTGAATTGTTCAGGAAATCACTCTGCTTCCTACCTTGGGTGTCCTGAATATAAACTTAGAGTCTTGGCGGGCTCTTTAAAATCATCTAATTATATGTCTTTCTTAGAAGCTATTTCTCTTGCACGAGCTCAGCTAGAAGGACAAACAAATCCTGAACAGTGTGGTCAGCAGTCTTCAAACCATGATTCCAAGTCCATGTAACCATGCTGTTCCTGTGTCATATTCCTCAGTTTGTTTTGCTGGGAACAAAAGTAAGTCGCCGGTCACGAAAAAGGCGGCTTGCTCTCCCAGTAACTGTCGCAAAAAAATTATTCTCCCGACTTGGGAAAAGATAAAGTCAAGGCAGAAAACTGCGAAAATAGGCCAGAATTGTCACCCCCTCTTAGTACTCCTAAGAAAAAATGTCAGCCAACAGAGTCTCCCAAAAGTTCCATCGCCCGGCTGTCCATCTCCTTCTAATTTTTGATCTCAATAGTATTGTTGTGTTCATGGAAACCCTTTCAGTTTAAATTCATCAGTATTATGAAAAAAACGTGACGGACCTGCTTACATCTTCTTCTTTTGGAATTCAAAAGAATTATTTCAAAGTGTCATGCCAATGTGTTATGAACTTTTACAAAAATGAAAGTTCTTTCTTTTGTTTTCTCTTGCAAAAATCCGCCTGTTTCTGTTTGTTATTATTCTTCCTTCCCTTGTAATGCGGACAACCAGTTCAAAAGACAACATGGACAGTCCAGTCATAGATCGTCTTAAGTTTTTTACAATGGAACTGCAGAAGCAAATGTAACATTGACTACCTTATTTCAGTTTTTGGAAGACCATAGTTTTGATGATGTCCTTGCACTGCAGTCTCTGAATTGTCATAAAAAATGATTTACAAAAAACTCCCGGGATACTATTTTCCTCCAGTGACTAATGCAGTGAAAAAAAATACTAAACTAAAAAAACTGCCATATATGTGTCGTGCAACATTTTTGTACCAACCTGTTAAAACACCCTGTAACGCGACTGACACAAACGCTTATATTCCTCCTGTGTATAGCAGTGAATATCAAGGGCCAAAAGTTTACAAGTTGTTGAACTGTTATTACCCAGATGGTGTGTCCAAGAAGGAAGCCGACTGGTTGTTTGATTTAGATTCAAACAAAGAGTGGATTATTCTGGGTGATTTCAATTCCCATCATGCTCTATGGTCCGAAAACTCTAAAAATATCACAAACAATAATGAATATCTCGCCAACACTATAGTAAAATGCTAATCTAACGATACTGAATGACGGGACGGTTCCATCACCAGAATTGCTGATCGTTCTGATCAGAAAAAATTCATCAATTGATTTGTCCTTAGTAACTCCGGGTATTTTTTTTCCACTTTGCACATGTGGAATGTCATTCAGTCACCACTCACCACTGGGTAGTGACCATCTTCCTTGTTGAAGTTCAGATCTTAGTGTGTCCAGAGAGAACTGAGCTGAGCATACCCTCGGACATACAAAATACAACGAAGATAAAGCCAACTGGTTTTTTTGCCCCAGACTCTAATTACTGGTTCTCTTAAGCTCAATTTTAATTAATCATAACATAGAATCAGTAGAAGATCTTGATCTTGAAACAATTATGTAGATTTACGAAAATCTTATTCTTCTGAGAGCAGCAGATCGTGTGCCATTCCAAAGATTAAGTTTAAAGACCATCCCAAGAGAGAGCCTCAAACCCTTGGTGGAACTCCTCTCATGTGAGTTGGCCGTAAAAATGAAAACAGAGGCATTTCAAAACTGGATGAATAGTCGTCATTCACAGCCCCCCAAGTAGTAAAACGAACTCCACTGTAAATACAAAATTGCTAATAACTATACTATAGTAACAGAACAGTAGCGCTCTTGCAAAAAAAAAACAGTATTATGGTAATTTGATCATGACTTGCTCTAAAACATCCACATGACGTTTCTAAATTATGGAAAGAAAATTAAAAAAATCAAGGGTACATTTCATCTCCCTCAGCCTGCTCTGCATGTTAATGATAAAAATTTATAGAACTAACAAAGAAAAGGCTGAATTATTAGCAAAACTTTTGCTTCAATGAGTCAGACTGAGTGTTTATATCTCAATCTGAACAAATTCGTAGAAAGGAGTTTGAGGATAAATTCCAAAACATTGAGCAGACTAATATAGAAAGTAACACTTTATATATAAACACAAATTTAACAATGCATGAACTCTGTTTCGCACTTAAACGTGTAAAACCGGGTAAGATATCCACTGGTTCGGATCCTATTTCCTATAACATGATTAAGCATTTTCCTGAGAGTCTGTTATCAAAGTTGTTGGAGTTTCAGAGATTTGCTGGAATACTGGAATGCTCCCTACAGATTGGAAAAAAAAGCTACTGTACTGTCATCCAATCCTTAAACAAGGGAAAACCTAAAAACTCTTCCCTCTAGTTTTCGACCTATTTCTTTTAAACACCTCACATTGGAAAACTTTTTGAAAGAATCATGAAAAACAGAATAGAACATTTCCTTGAAAAAAAAAATGGAGTCTTGCCTTTATTCCAGGCTGGTTTTAGGAAAGGTAGAGGAGTCACAGACCACATTGTCCACTTATCCTCAAATGTGAAAAAAAGCTCTTGCCAAGCGTCATTCGACCCTTGCAACGTTCTTTGATGTTCATAGAGCCTACGATTCAGTATGGCATTTCTAAAATTGTTGTTCAAAGCACATGAAAGTAGGAATACGAGGTTTTTTTTTTTTTTTTTCCAATTTCTAAAAAGCTTTCTTATCGGACAGAACTATCCAAGTCAATCTACATGGAGCTTTATCAACTTCTAAGACTATTAACATGGGGTGTCCCCCAGGAAGTGTAATCGCTCCAACACACTTTTCTCGCTAATGCTTTACGATATTAAACAGGTTAATACAAAAGGGTGCCACATTAGCTCTATATGCAGATGATATTGCTCTGTGGAGAAATGTAAACTGCAATTTTTCCAAACAACACAAACCAAAGAAAGAAAATCATTGAACAGTATCAGGAAATAGTTGACAATATTTTCATCATTACATGAAATCAAATGGGTTTGGTTTATCTGCTCACAAAACTGTCTTTGTTGTCTTTACAAAGAAAACAATTGCGTTTGAAGGCAGAGAGAAGCTATCTCTATAAGGGTTGATAATAATTTGATATATACCCAAGCAAACAAGTTTAAGTTTCTCTCGGAGTAATCTTCCACTATAAACTTTTTTTGGAGTAAACATATATAATTTCCTTGTAGAAAAGGCTAGGAAAAAAAAAAAAATTTGGTTTATTACGTGTTCTTTCTGCCATACCTCTGATGATTAACTGGGGATCTAATCTCGTCTATGTGCCTCAGGGTTAGTTCGTTCATTCTGTCATATGGCCAAGAAGTTTTTTTTTTACAGCTGGGAAAGACAGATTTACACAAGCTTACCAGTATTGACTCGTTAGCCTTTAAAAAATTGCATTAGGACTTCCCCGATGGGCTTCAATTGATTTGACGTACAAGGAGGCTGGTGTGTTACCCTTAAATGAACACAGGCTAAAGTTGCGCTGTAATTTTACAGTGAGGGCTAGAACCATCCCAAATTCAGTAATGACTGAACTGGATGGCAGCACGTATATTTCAAGAGAGATATCATTTCAAGAGAGATCCGTAACAAATCGGTATTACATGTCCCTAGGTGATTATGTTTCCCCATTGTTTCAGAACTGCAACCTGTCTCTTGATGGTATTGCCCAGGTTCCATGTTTGTTCATACCCTTCGTGGTTGTCAGAGCAGGCTGAAATAATCTACTCTTACGGAGATTTAAATAAAAAAGATAATCCCTCTGTTACTATCATCCCTATGCCAAAGACTTGATAGACAGGAAATACGATTCCCCATCTACACATTTTCACGGATGGTTCTGTTTTAGATTCTTCCGATGTTGGGGCTTCCTTTGTAATATACCCCAGCGCTTAGCAGCATCAGAAAGAAATTCCATATTACGAAAAGGGATGTTCTATATTTTACAGCAGAGTTATTTGCTATTTTGAAAGCACTAGATTTTTATACTTGACATGCCCGTTATACATAGACAATACTACTATATACTATCGGACTCAAAATCAGCGCTTACGGGCTTTACATTGTGTCAATCAAAATCTAGTCGTTCAGACTTGGTGGTGTGAGATCTTATTTCTCATTCATCATCAGTTAATAACCCCGGGGGTATCGATGTAACTCTGTTATGTTGGGTTCCAGGGCACTCTAGTTTACGTGGCAAATGATTTAGCTGACTTTTTTATGCTAAGGAAGCTGCAAGAAAATAAATCTGATGTTTTTGAATTGTGATATCCTTCTTTCTTCATCTTCATCTGAAGCTATCCACATTCTGACAAGTTCAATCTGGAAACATAAGACAGAATACAATATCTTGAAGAGATTCAGCTCGGAAGCAAGCACAGATGGGATATGACGAAACCAACAAGCAAAATGCTGTAATCCTCCAGGGCCAATCCCAAATCGTAACCTTGTACATATAGGTGGGGGGTTAATGGTTGTTTGGTTAGGTTAGGTATAGGTATTTAAAACCCGGCACCTGCTTGTGCATGTGGAGACTCAGACTCTCGATCCCCCTCATTTTTTTTTTTATTTGACTGACTGTACTAGTACAAAAAATCACTTTTCAGCCTCTTCATCTTCATGATAAGATGAAGTCCTTCAAGCTTCCGTTGACTTTGTCAAGTGTTTTTTAATCCCAGTTATGAGAACGGCTGGAGCCTGGCAAATGTTGGCTGTTACTCTTATTAAATCTCATCCATCCACTTGGAAGATATTTTTTTAATTCTTCCACCGCCCCACCCCCTCCTCCCTCGATGCCTCGATCCCTCCCTCCCCCCTAACAGGTTTTTGTTTGTTTGTTTGTTTTTTTTTAGAACCCAATTCGCGAATTTTTGAAACGTTAAAAATCTTATTCAAGGCATATTCCATATATCAGTATGGTTCGGCGTCCTAATTTGCACGTAGAGCAAGGCTTTTTTTCATCTTTCATCCCCCCCCCCCCCCCCCCCCCCCCCCCCCCCCCATCTTCTCTTCCTCCCCTTCTTCTCCCCTTCCCCAATCCATATACACCCATAAGCTGTTCGACTCTTACGAGTAATATGTCAGCCAGTTCCATACTTTAATGACCCTTGACTACCATGTAATGGATATACATGTAGTCACACACAGAATTGGTGTTTCTGAATTCCGGTATATATGGGCTCTCAGTGTGTGTGTGTGTGTGTGTGTGTGTGTGTGTGTGTGTGTGTGTGTGTGTGTGTGTGTGTGTGTTTATGTGTAGTGTATGTAGAAATTATCTCCTCTATAGGCTTATTGCTTTGATGTTTGGACAAACGAACGAATGAACGAAGTTTAATGCTGTTTAGGCTGTGTAAAAGCCCTTTAAGCAAATCGGCGGGATGTGTACAAAACAAAAAACGCGACTCAATTTCGATTTTTATTAACATGGAAAAACCACAGCAATATCCTGTTTTTTTCACTTTACGTGATGAATCATGAACGAGAAAAAATGTCACTGGTGTTTCACTGTCAGTTCTGTAGACGACGGTCACCCCAGGTAAAACTGGATCAGTCCGTGGACAGCGTGCAGCACATGCTTGGGTCTCTGCATGCTTCGTGTTGCCGATGTCTTCCTTCCTTTCCAAATGCAGGACAATTTAAGACATTCCTCTTATGACATGTGTCTTTCTTCCTGGTTGTTAAACCAGAAAAAAAGCGATCGTCTTCCGAACACGGATCGCAGGAATATTCTTGAAAGGTCGTCGTCTGATTCACACAGCAGCACACTTACATCATCCGTTTGATGGAACGCGCGCGTATGTGTGCGTGCATGCGTGTGTTTATGTGAGTGAATGCATGTGACGGAGTGTGTCGAGTATGAGGTGTGTGTGTGTTGTGTGTGTGTGTGTGTGTGTGTGTGTGTTGTGTGTGTGTGTGTGTGTGGTGTGTGTGTGTTGTGGGTGTGTAAGTGTGTGTGAGTGTGCAAGTTTGAGTGTATGTGAGGGTATGGGTGTGTTTCGTATTGAGATGCTTGTATTTGTGTATTTTATGTAAGTGCGTACTTTTGTGTGTGTGCGCGCGGGCACGCGC
>JADBJO010024295.1:2500-12500 GCA_016801955.1 Conus betulinus
AACATCTTTTTTTCAGAAACTTTGTAAGGCGCTGGCCTGAGTGGAAGTGGAAGCGACGAAGAATCATCAGTTTTCCTGGGTTCCGTGTAAACAATGCGTAAGCATTCCAGACCTGACAACGTCTGCAAAGGTCCTTTGAACTCTGGCAACATATCAGTTTTCAACCACTGAAGTGACGCAGCAGCTGCGCAGTGTCTTCTCGAGTGGGTTGCCCCATGGTGACTTCATTATCACTGGTTTGCGAAGGCTGTCATTTGGTTGATCTGAATGGGGCTTTGTGTGGGGAAGCCTGAACGAAGGGTCAGATGAAAATGTTTCAGAGTGCATGTGACTGTATTTACAATCTGATCTCACATTGACAGAAGCGAATGTTACAAATTTTGACACGAGAATAATTCTAATGTTTTCAAGAACAAAGCTGGATAATTCACGAAAAGACAATACACAGCAGAATATAAACGCCGACATGTGGAGTGACTAAAAAAAAAAAAAGGGAGAACGTACTATAGCGTAAGGTTTGGAGGCAATGAGAATGCAGTTTCTATTGAAAGAAGCCCCGCAGGCAAGCCAAATCATAGGTCAAGACAGATTGACGTATTGCAACCTACCTAACATCAGATTTTCCCAGTGTGATAAACTTGTTCGCTTGGTGACTAACTTGCCGTGATATGACCAACCAGATGTGAAACAATTCGTCCTAATATCAATCAAAGTAAAATGAAAGTACTACTACTATACTACTACTTCTACTACTACTGCTACTACTACTACTACTACTACTACTACTACTGTGAAATAGTTTGGTATGTCTCTTCTAATCGGTCAAACTGTGAAAAACAGAAGAAAAAAAAAAACGGAAACACATGTGTGTGTTACCACACACACGTGCGCCGCGCGCACACACACACGCACGCACGCGCGCACACATACACACACACGCCACGGACACACACACACACACAACACACACACACGCACACGCACGCACGCACGAACGAAAACGCGCGGTCACGCGCGCGCAAACACCACACACACACACACACACACACACACACACACACACACACACACACCACACGCACGCACACACACACACACACACACACACACACACAATCGCGCGCGCGCGCGCGCGCGCGCGCGCGCGTGCGCGCCTCTGTTCTATTGTTGACCCACATTCTCGCGCACTATCTCTACAATCTCTGAAACCCCCCCCAAGCAGGCA
The DNA here is from genome assembly GCA_016801955.1 of Conus betulinus. Taxonomy (NCBI): domain Eukaryota; kingdom Metazoa; phylum Mollusca; class Gastropoda; order Neogastropoda; family Conidae; genus Conus; species Conus betulinus. Next base: position 3,726 of record JADBJO010024295.1, read on the forward strand.
GTACAGCAGAGATGTCCAGCTCTCGTTGCCGGTGAATGACGCAACCCCCTGGACCACACAGCGGCTGCTGCTGGTGCTGCTTTTGCAACGCTCGTGTCCCACGTGGCGCACAAGACGCGCCCTCCTCAACTACTGATGGAAGAAGCAGAACCACCACTTCCCCGGAGGCTGCCTATAGTCAACACAAGTTAAGTCATCTTAGGTTTACACCTTGAACTTCACCTTCAGTCTCTTAAGGTGTGTAGCGTCGCTGGTATCAAAAAAAAACAACAAACAAACAAACAAACAAAACAAACAAAAAAAAAAAAAAACAGTTCGCTGCGAGTAGTGCGGCATAGCAGTGGACGCCAGGGGAGAGAGGTGGCAGCTCTCCTTTGAGGGACACTGATGTGAGAGATCAGTGGTTGGCGGGCGCAGACAACCTTCCAGCCATGTAGGTGACGGCGGGTCTAGCCTGTGTCGCCGGGGAACGGCTCCTGGAGATGTGTGCGACCGAGGACTACCGTGGCCTGGAAAGCCATGCTCTGTTTAGGGGAGACAGACATGGTGGGCACCTCTTTATGGGTTTTGGGCTGAAAAATTGCCCTCTCGCCGCCGCAGTCAGCGAGTACCCGCGCCGAAAATATTAGGGACTCGTGCAGCGCTCCAGAGACTTTCGCCCTGCTCCCCTCTTTGAGGCGGCCTCACGCAGCACAGGACCATCGCCACCCGAGCATGACGAAGGCTGCCCCGGGGGTCCTGAAGACAGCCTGATGTTTGGGGGACAGAAGGCAACATGTACCGACGCCCATCGTCGGTCGACAAACAACCAGAATGAACCAACGTTCCAAGAGAAAACACCATATACCGACACCCATCGTCGGTCGACGGCCAACAGCCGCAACTGAACCAACTTTCAAAAGGAAAATGAGCTTTGAGACAAGAGGGAACAACCCCCCCCCCCCCCCCCCCCCCACCACCCCACCACCACCCCCCCCCCCCCCCCCCCCCCCCCCCCCCCCACCCCCCCCCCCCCCCCCCCCCCCCCCCCCCCCCCCCCCCCCCCCCCCCCACTACTGCCGGCGACAGCAGTTTGCCACAATTATACAGACCTACGACTGTAGTATAATGTCCTTAAGGGCCTCAGGGCCGATAGGGCGTAAAACTCACCCTTAACTGGAACTTGTATCAAAAAAGGGAAAGGCGCGACTAACTTTTATCTATGTCAAGAAATACTATTGCCATTAAATGAACAACAACAACAACAGCAACAACAACAACAAAGAAGTTAGCGAGAAAGGGAGGAAAGGAAAAGATAGAGGGGGGAAATCAAAAGAAAAAAATGGACAACGAGAAGGGAGAGGGAAAAAAGAGGAAAAAAAAAGAAAGAGAAAACAAGAAGAGGAGAGAGAGAGAGAGAGAAGAGAGAGAGAGAGAGAGAGAGAGAGAGAGCGTAAACTATGAAATCAAACTGCTTCAAAAATAGTGCCTTTTTCCGGTTCAGAGTGTTTTGGCAAATCTTGCTGTCAGAAAGAGAAACCAACGGACGCGCGAATAGAAACATAACGTCCAGGTGGAAAATAAGCATCCATTTTTGCAATGTTTTAATGTCTTTCTAGGAATTTACATGACAAAAAATGATTTTCCATCTTTTGACGCTGTTGTTACACATTAGCGGCGGGCATCAGCAAGCAGCAGCTCAGCTGTGGACGCCTTATGCAACAGACAGGCATTGGGTGAGACGGCGGTTTGTTCAATATAGCAGACCTACGACACGTGATACACCGGTGAGGTCACCACGCACTGTTCACAGTGAGGATAGATTGACAGAGTGGGACAGAGAGAGTGGGGAGTAAAAGGTGGAGGAGGAGGCGAGGGGAGAGGGGTGTGAGGGTGGTTGTGGAGGGATTTGGGGATAGTGAAGAAACAGGAGGCAATTGAACGTCTATGTTGTAAATCGGCGGGCTCTTAAGTCAGGGGAGATGATTCGGACTTATCTCCCTTGCTTTAATTGCACGCTGCATGCAGCAGATAATTCTCAGTGTTTTTGTACTTCTGTCTGCTTTGTATTGTTACTGTTTGAAAAGGATCTTGGGATCAGAAGGCGCCTAACACCTTGTCCTATTCTTGTTCATTGTGTCGCTTACTCGGTGGTTTTAAATCCAGAGTGTTTTAATCATTAAGAAACTTTCGAGATTCAGCGTACTTGGTATTGTGGTTTGTTCTGCGTTATCCTCCTTTATTAGTAGGCTGAACACGGTCTTGCAATCGTTTCTTAGTGCTAATGATCATATAAACTGAAACTGATCTTTACGTTTTTAAATTCCAATTTTTTTTTTTCCTTTCATAAGTATTTGTTGAAATGCTATATCATCCAGTTTTGAGTGATTCCGTAAAGACACGATTCACAAAGAAAGTGCTAGGAACAAAAGTTTCTGTTCAGTTTTTAACTTTTTAAATTTAAAAAAACCAATTTTCAGTTTTTAAGTTTATCATGAAAGTAGATCTCCGTTTGTGTAAGCCTGTACAGTGTGTGTGGTGTGTGTGTGTGTGTGTGTGTGTGTGTGTGTGTGTGCTTTTTTATCTTACAGTCTGATAGATTTGGCAAAAGAATCTATATTCAAACAAAGCGACTGCAAGAATAAGAAATTTAATAATGCGGCCGCTTTGCTTGAAAGAAGCATCCGTCTTTTTTGAAGAAGCACTTTTTTTTTCATTCATCACTCGAACCAAATGTATCTGCTTCTAACCTCCATCAATTCAACCCCAGTTGAACAAGACATGCAGCATTTTACATTTCCTGTGGTTTAAAATCCTTTTTCTAAACTCGAAACACAGTGCATGTTAATGTTCTTCCAAATCTGTTTTTAACCCTTTTCAACCGCCATAGGCCTTTTTGTTAATCTGGTTTTGTGATCCTGCGGAGCAATGCCTCCATTCATCTGTTTTCCTGTTCCTCTCTCTCTCTCTCTCTCTCTCTCTCTCTCTCTCGCTCTCTCCCTCTCTTTCCACATCCTCATACACGTACACATGCACGCGGATACTCATGCATTGTACACACACACACACACACACACACACACACACAACACACACCAGAGTAAAACGGAGTTGAGGAACGGGAGACTAGGAGGGAGAGGGAAAAGAGGGCGGCGAGGGGGGGGGTGGGGGGGGGGGGGGGAGTGGTGGGGGGGGGGTGTGGGAGTGAGTGAGAGATGGAGGAACCGGGACTTCACTTTTATTGACAGGTTTCGTGTCAAGAAGTACACCCGTCGACATACTAAAGGAAACGGGTCAGTCAGTGCTATTTTTGGAACCTGATGAAACACAGTCTCTTCGCCTTTGTGTTGAGTCAACTGTCTCTGTCGGGTCTACCCAACTCACGTGTCTGATATCCAATCTTAACCGCCGTGTCCGCTTACGCGGTACCACGTTCACGTCATTGCCACCACCAAAAACGTGGCCAGAGTCCAGAACGCATGGGAAAAGTGTCTTGCATCTTGCAGTGTGGATCCTGCTGCTATGTGGTTCCAGCATGTCAGTGGATCCAGCATCTAGCTGGAACCGGTATCTATGGAACTTTTTTTTTTTTGTTTTTTTTTTGCTGTCCAAACTTCCGCGCCACCTCAGAGGCAGCGCACACCCACGCCGTTTCATATTCCATCTGTGGAAATCTAGCCACGCATTCATTACACCGAACGACAACACGTTAAAATGGGCAGTGAAAGTGTTTGTGTGTGTGTGTGTGTGTGTGTGTGTGTGTGTGTGTGTGTGCGCGCGCGCGCTGCGCGAGCGCGTGCATGTGCTGCATGCCAGCGGATTCGAACACGTACATCTGACGTGATCCCGGAGTTATACCACTGTACTAAATGACATAATTAAGCACCTGAGCCAGTCGCTTACGCGGCCCGTCTATCTATCGATGTATATGTATACTGTTCAAAAAAAGAAACAAATGGGGCTGCTTAAACAAAAAAAAAAGGGTTTTAATTTTCAAAAAAAATCCCAAAAAAATTATTAAGCAAAATTTCATCGTGCAAAGTGACATGAATACAAAACAATACATTCCAAAAACCAAAGAAGACCGTCAAATCAGTCATTAAAGACAACAATAATGTTTTTGAGGGCCGCCATCAGTAGTGGGTGTGGCCATCTTCGGCAGCGACAACTTCCCGGCACCTGCGCGGCATGGAGTCGATCAGACGCCTGATGAGCTGCTGTGGCAGGTCGTCCCACTCCTCCTGCAAGGCGTTTCAACAGCTCTTGGGGGTTCGCCGGCGCCTCCCGTCGTCCACGCACGCGCCTGTCCAGCTCGTCCCAGGGATGTTCTATAGGTTCATGTCGGGCGACATGGACGGCCAGGTCAGCACGTGGACGTCGTGACGGGCGAGGAACTCGGTGGTGAGTCTAGCTGCATGAGGGCGGACGTTGTCATGCTGGAACACGGCCCCCAGGGAGCCCGAGAAGGGGGGGAGGGCGTATGGGCGCAGAATTTCGTCCAATAGCGCTGGGCGTTCAGGCGGCCTTGGACGTGAACCAGGTGGCTTCGGGCGTATCGTTCGTTTTTGTCGCCTGTACCCATACAACACAAAAAACCCCTCCTCCCGCCTGTCATGCCACTGGACAAGGACAACACGACTTCGTCACTTGAAGACAATGTGCTCCAGTGTTCCGGATGTTCCATGCGCGGTCTGATTGCCCCACACCACCTTTTTGGCGGTGGCGACTGTTGATTACCGCTTCCGTCACGGTCATCTCTGCGACCCTCAGCACCGGCCTCGGCATTCGGTTTCGTTCGGAGATGTCGCAGCATCGCCGCCCCAGGACTGATTATTTCTGTGGGAATTCTCATCGGGGTTCCGAGGCAGAGCCCTGGAGCGCGTCGGGGGCCTGGCGGAGGATATGGCTATGATTAGCGGGGAGATGGATTTAACTTGGGACTGGGATTCCTGTGAGTTAGGTAGAGTATACGAATCGATAGGTGGGGGTTGCAGAGCGTTGAAGTGTATTCTATCAAAAGTCATTTTTTAGTTCGGGACCGGCGTACGCTCAGGGCGATGCTCGGTGGCTCGTTCGCAGTGTGAGGGGAAAGGTGAAGTGGTCAACTCAAACAGTGTCGCAGTTGGGTGTAGCGGGAATCAATGAGGAAAGAAAAACACGATTGCTTCGGGAGAGTGCTGCCGACGCGTCGATCCGTGGCGAATGCAAAGAGTTGGGCAATCCACTGACATTGGGTTCTGCGTCAGAAGAGCGGCTAAACCATAAGACAAGCTTCTGCGAATTGGCGGGGAAGTACGCAGGGAGCGTAGAGTGACTACTGGGGCAAGTAATAAGAGGCGGTAAGGCCGTATAGGACTCTGAGGAAGAATACGGATAGAAGGGTGCGCTGCACAGACAATAGTTTCCAGGAGGCGCTAAGGAGGGTTTATAGTATGACATGAGAAAGGAACGGGGGTACAAATCGTGTAACAAGGTGCGAAAACAGGGTAGCTGCGGTAGCGAAGTGGAGGATTTTGTAGGTGCGTGTATAGGGGTGGAAATGGAAAAAAAAAAAAATTTGAAAGAAAACACCCGGGTAAAAAATGCGGTTTTTTTGAACAGTAACATTTGGGCCCCCGGGGGGGGAAAGGGGGAAAAGAAAAAAAAAACCCGATAAAAAAAAAAAAAGAGGGGGGGGGAGAACAGGAAAGTAAAAATTGGGAGGGAGGGGAAAGAACGGAAGGAAGCAAGGAAGAACAAAAAAAACTAATCTGGTCCGAACGAGCGGAGGAAACACACGACAAACACACACACACACGGAGAAGGTCACTATGGTGGAAGAGGAGAAAAATACAGGCAACAGCGAAAAAAGGACGGCGGCACACGGTGGTGAGGAACACAACAACACAAAGACACAGCCCAAAGGAAAAGGGCGCGGCAACGCGCAGCAAGTCGATAGTCTCAGATCCTAACTAACAAGATCACGAAATCACATGGAGCAGGACATCAACTATTGTGTCTATGACATCGGTGTAATGTAGACGTGGTTGCAAGCACACAACTTGACGAGGAGGGGGTGCCGTTCACGGTTGAAAGTGTGTATGGCAAGGAATTGGAAGCTTGTTAAAAGGTTGTGCGTAACAAAAAAAATGTACACAAGGTGGAGAATAGGTGTAAGTATTGACCATATCTGTAATAGGTGCTTGTGATACAGTATGGTATAAAAAAAAGCAGCGATGAGAAAAGAACCAAATGTTACGCGCGTGAGGCGGGCTCATAAATTTATTTGTGTAGGTGTAATATTTTTTTTTCCTCATCCTTGGTAACAAAATGGGTAAAACAAAAAAAAAAGAAAAAACAAAAGAGAAAACAAAGTACTAAACTTACACAAACAACGGGGGGGTAAAAGGGTCGTCCGCGGAATGGGGAAAAGGGAAAATACCCATAATCTGCGAATAAGTTTCCCCTGCGGAATACAAAAAAATATTTCAGATGTTCATTACCTTTTAGAGACTGAGGCTACTACAGAATTATTTGAACAATGACATTATAAAAGGGGTAAGACAAAATAAATGCTCTTCTGGTTCATTTTGGTTTTTGTCGCGGCCTCCATTGTGATCCCCTTCGGCGCCTTACAGCATGATCTGCAGGACTACCGTCCCTACCAGCATCAGAAAGTTTGCAAAACCTGGTTCGCAGATACAGTGCAAGAACAGATCTTCTATCAGGGAACGTCGATGTTTTCTATTTCCCAGTCAGAAGGACGTTCACAGAATTAGACCCGATCACGCAACCCGATCTCTCTCTCTCTCTCTCTCTCTCTCTCTCTCTCTCTCTCTCTCTCTCTATATATCTATAATATATATTATATATATACATACATATATATATTATATATATATATATATATATATATATATATATATATATAAACAAAACAGGTGATGTGCCTGCTTCGACTCGCATGTCATTGTCGTTTCTGTGCGCGCGTATGTGTATATATGCGTGCGTGCGTGCGTGTGTGTGTGTGTGTGTGTGTGTGTGTGTTGTGTGTGTGTGTGTGTGTGTGTGTGTGTGTGTGTGTGTGTGTGTGTACGCGCAAGCATTGTGTGTTTATTGGGATTGGGGCTGCAAGTGTCTACGCCCAACCGTACGAGTGTGTGTGTGTGTGTGTGTGTGGTGTGTGTGTGTGTGTGTGTGTGTGTGTGTGTGTGAGTGTGTGCGCGCGCGCACGCGTGCGTGCTGCTATTGATGATGATAGTAGCAGAGGTAAGTAGCGGGGAAAAGGAGGATGGAGGAGGGACAGAATGGAAGAGAGAGGTGGGGGGGGGGGGGCGTTGGGAAAGGGAGTGCGGGACAGCGACAGAGGGGTGCTGGGGGGGGGGGGGGGGGGGGGGCATGCGAGGCAGGTGCAAAGAAAGCGTCGTCGCACGTGCGGTTGGCCGGCAGAGGGCGGTGGACACGCTGTCTTCATTCCACTGGTTCCCTTCCACGCTGGCATTGTTCAGAGCTTCCATCAGCACTGTCTGTCAGCCCAGGCTCACCTGTCTTTCCCCAGCCAGGTTTGCAGCAAGGAGGAGGGGGTGGATGGGGGGGGGTGAGGGGTGTGTGTGAAATGGGGGGGTTGGTGTGTGGGGGTGTGTGGTGTTGTGTGTGTGTGTGCATGCCCGTCTTTTTTTGTGGAAAATTAGAAGCCTGGGGTGTGAGTAGGGGGGTATTGAGGAGCTGAGGGGTGAGAGGAGGTAGTCTCGCTCTCTCTCTCTCTCTCTCTCTCTCTCTCTCTTCTCTCTCCTGTCTCTGTCTGTCTCTGTCTCTCTTCTCTCTCTCTCTCTCTCTCTCTCTTCTGGTTTGTGTGTGTGTGTGTAGTTGTGTGTGTGTGTGTGTGTGTGTGTGTGTTGTGTGTGTGTGTGTGTGTGGTGACACATGTATGAATAGCCATTACAACGCACAGAAAGAGAGAGAGAGAGAGAGAGAGAGAGAGAGAGAGAGTTCTATGCAGATGCAGCATCACCCTCTCTCCTCCCCACCCCAACCCCTCTCGCGCGCGCACGGTGCTTTCCTCGCCCCCCCCCCCCCCCCCCCCTCCCCTCCACCTTACCTCTTTCCCTCAAACAAATAAAAACAAGTAGAAAGAAAAAAGAAGGAAAGAAGGGAAAAAAGAAAGAGAAAGAAACCGTTAGACCCGCACACACACACCACCACACACACCACACACACACACACACACACACACACACACACACACACACACCACACCACACACACACACACACACACACACACACACACACACACACACACAACACACACTTTTTAAAGCGCATATGTTTGTGTCTGCGCTCTTTTTCCGTGTTGTGCTTCCTAGAGCTGTAGGCAGATCACAACATGGACCGGTCGTCGTTCCTGACTGACTGACCAGGACACGGCCTGAACACGTGACAGCTATGGACTAGCAGACCGTCGACTGTCAGGCTGAGAGACAGATAGGAAGCTGGAGAGGACAGGGGACAGACGGGACAGATAGACTGAGGGACAGACAGACAGCTTGAGGGACAGACAGCTGGCGGGACAGACAGACAGCTTGAGAGATAGACAGATATTTTAAGGGACAGCCAGCTTGAGGCGCAGACAGTGAACTTGAGGGACAGACAGCAGGTTGAGGGACAGACAGGCAGATTATTGAGGAACAGACAGACAGGTCGAAGGGCAGACAGACAGCATGAGGGACAGACAGACAGATTGAGATACAAAAAGACAGGTTGAGGTACAGTCAACTTGAGGGACAGACAGACAGGTTGAGGTGCAGACAGTCAACTT
>JADBJO010024295.1:22500-25365 GCA_016801955.1 Conus betulinus
CCAGGGGTGAGCACGTCGCAACAATAGAGAGCCACACAGGTGGGTTTTTTTTTTTTTTTTTTTTAGGTGAGGAGGCTGTGGTTTCCTGTAAACCTATCAAATTGTTGTGTGTGTGTGTGTGTGTGTGTGTGTGTGTGTGCGTGTGTGTGTGTGTGTGTGTGTGTGTGTGTGTACGGAATTTTGTATACAGACAGCTTTCTCTTTGCACGGGGGGCTGTTCTAAAGTGCACCAAGTAGAGTCTCCTCCGAAACACTTGCACTCAGACCTCCAGTGGAGAGTTGTGGAAAGAGAGGTGGGTGGGAAGAATAAGAGAGGAGGGAAGGGCAGGGAGCGGAGAAAGGGGGGGGGGGTGTAAACAGAAACTCGTCCTGCGTCAGATTCGAACCACGCAGGTCAGATCCTGTCTCTCGCTAAATGAGTGGTTTATCCACTGAGCCACAACCTGCTAGCGAGCTAGGACCCAAACCGCCGTGTTAATTGCTTCCGGAGACACAGAATAGTTATAAGGAAAAAAAAAAAAAAAGACACAGAAAGGCGTGTAAATGAGTCATAATGAAGCACCTGATTTTTCCTTGCCTCATTAGTATAATATGACCACGACGAAAGTGATGTTTGTCTTGTCATCCCCAGCCTCGGTCCCCCTCTCCCGTCCCCAACTTGTACCCCCCATGTCCATCGTTCCTGCCTCTCCCTGCCCCCCCCCCCCTCCCCTGTTCAAACACAACCTCCACTTCCTGCCTACCTCCTGCTTTAATATTTTTCCATCCTGATCCTACCTATCCCTGTTCAAAGCTTTAACTTCATAAACACACACGCGCGCGTGCGCGCACGCACACACACCACACACACACACACACACACACCACACACACACACACACACACACACACACACACACACACACAAATCGCTTCGAATCTTACTCGAAGATGTTTTTTGTCCTATCTCTTCAGTTGCTCTTGCAGTCACTGTAAGTGTGTGCGTGGCGGTGAGGGGTGGGGGGAGGGGGGGGGGGGGTGCGAGGAGGAGGGGCTCTCTCTCTGTGTGAGCTTGTCTCTTTCGGACGATAACAGAAATATCGAATGCTTCATTTTGTCTTCCAGCATGTCTCTGTGGCAGTTCCGTTCCGTGATGTTTCCACTTTCCAGTCAAAAACAAACAGTCCTCTTAAGTCTGTGCTATTTTTAGTCGCTTCTATACATATCAGATTAGTAATCAAGCGGGAACATTAGAGATTTTCTCTAGAGACCGTAAAAATCAGCCGAACCTCCAAAGGGAGGTCAGCAGTGTACAGGTGCAAGCAAGACGACAGCTGTTTCGATCTGTGGAGAAGGTCATCGGACTTGCCATTGGTTTCAACTGAGGAGAAGGTCTTCCGTGCAAACAAACAGCAGTTGCTCTTAACTCAGGGGGTATTTCTCGCCTGCGAAGGACATACTGTATAATTTCGGGGGTCTGTTGTGTTTTATTTACATTTGCCTTCTTACAACTAAAGGTATTCTATGAGTATTTCATTCCATTTATATTTCTCAGGTGAGGTTAGAACAAGGGCTGAGTGCGAGGCCATTCTGCGTGTCTCCATTTTTTATATATGTCATTACACAAACCAGAAGTGTCAGCCCTAAGCTCTCTCCTTCAAAGGATCAACAGAACTTTTGATATCTGACGTTCAAAGAAAGTGTTGACATCTGACGAAAGCTCTGGACAACCTTTTTCAAGGGATGAAAAGAACTGTTGACATCTGACGCTATATTTGAATTCTGTTTTGAAAGATAAGAAGAACTGTTGACATATGACGTTATGTTTGGAGACGGTTTCAAACGAAGAAAGGAACTGTTCACAACTGATGCTATATTTGAATTCTGGAGCGCGTGGCACACTCAGCTCTGGGTAAGAGCCAGCAGGGGTCAGAATATCTCACAGTTAAATGCTCCGCTTTCGTCCGTCTTCCTTGAGAGTCCAGGTACGAATGTTTAATCAAATTAAATGCTTGTAACGGGATTCAAACGTATGACCTCCCAGCCTGCGAAGCTCTAACGGGATTCAAACATATGACCTCCCAGCCTGCGAAGATCGCGCGACGCTCACCAATGCGCTATGGCGGCTAGAGTGCAGAGTTATAATCGTGCTTTATTTCAGGTCTTCGTGTGCCACACAAATGCAGCCTTCGATTTGAACGCTCTCTGCCAAAAGGGCGGAAAGTAAGGAAAGTATTGGGTTTTGATAAAGCTCGACAAACTTTTGTTTTCAAATGAACAGAGATCGCCACTCTCTCTCTCTCTCTCTCTCTCTCTCTCTCTCTCTCTCTCTCTCTCTCTCTCTCTATATATATATATATATATATATATATAGATATATATATGTGTGTGTGTGTGTGTGTGTGTGTGTGTGTGTGTGTGTGTGTCCCTGTCTGTCTGCCGTTTACCTCTCTCTCTCTCTCTCTCTCTCTCTCTTGACACAATGACTCACCCCGGAACCAGGTATGGAAAGTACACTGAAGGTCCATGTTCCCGTGTGGTTAGCAGACGTTAGACATAGACATAGACATTAGATACCCTGCCCAGTGCCCATCATCCAGAAAATAGCACAGACGTCACGGGTCGTCCTGTCCTCTTTGTGCTGTCTGGGCCATGGCACGCTTGGGCACGTGCGAAACGAATCTCTTCACACTTCGTCTGACCTCCTTGACAAAGAGGAGAGAGAGAGAGAGAGAGAGGGGAGGGGGGGGGAGAGGAGGGGGGGAAGGGGGGAGGGGATAGGGAGGATAAGGTAGTTTTTTCTTAGAAGGAGGGAGAAAAGGAGGAAGAAGGTAGGGGGAGGAGGTGAGGTTGATTGGTGGGATGAGGGGGGGGGAAGGAAAGATG
>JADBJO010024296.1:0-25363 GCA_016801955.1 Conus betulinus
TCCCGTCCTCCTACTGTGTTTTGGTCCTATGTCGTTTGTGGCCCAGGATGTCACCTGGAGTGAAATTAGGAGGCAGCATGCAGTCCAGATTCTTCATCCCTGGTGCACTTTAAGATATAGGATTCCCTTACCCACACTTATATGCTGGCACGGGGAGGACGAGCATCCTTTGCAAGATCGCCAGATTCGGAGCAAGGCACTCAACTGAGAGAGCTGGTATATCTGAGGAATCCCACCTGTATGAGTTCTTTTGGAGGGGGCAATTCCCGTCCTCGGAGCTGTGTTATAAGAAAGTGACGCGAGTGGCACATGATGTGTGAAGTCTATTCTTGGAAGAGTGGACTTTAGGGTGTTGCGATTGAGGGGTAATAATATTATTAGTCTGATATCTATATGATAATTGCTATATAGACGGTCACATGCGTAGGTGTATAATGGTATGCGCTACCTGGAGGTGGAGCTGGTATATTTGGGGTCTCTCTATTTCGCTCGTATCTGGATGTTACAGATATGCTAATTCTGTTACTATTGGAATTATTGGCCTAAGAAAGAGTGGGCATGGGGACCATTGGGGGATACGGTGGTATAAATATGATAGGATTAGGTGCAATGGGTACGCGTACGAAGGTTGGTTGTGTAGACAGTGAAAAGAAGCTTTGCATGACTCTCAGTACTAAGTAGACCATTTAGTCACATCTTATGAGCATCGATCCCTTTTTTGGGCACACGACTCCCCACCGTATTAACTCCATCACTAATTAGGCCACACACACATTTAACTCACTTTATGACATTACTGATCACGGCATCCAGGTCCGTACTCGTAGATCTCAACTGAAATATCCAGCATACCCTCCTAGTCCATCCAGATCATTTTTTGTTCACTCTATTCCCCCAACTGGGCATTTAACATACTAAGGCTTGTACTCACTATTCACGTTTTGTAAATGACCATCACCCATCCATTATGCTTGTGAATCCACGCACAGCCATGACCCTTTAATCAATCTCATCCATATCAGTCAATATTTTACATACTTCATACCCCCTAACTGGCATTATTACACCAATGCCACAACCATCATCCAACTTATATAAACAATCGATCATCATCTACAGTACTGTTGATCTCGAATGATCCCATGATCCATCACCCATCAGTCATCCCCCCCACCCCCACCACCCTCTTCCTGACCGGCAAGTATTATACTAATGCAACCACAATTATTTTCACTTATCACATGACCATTCATCCTACAGTATCTCACTTATGACAGTGATCATCACCCACCAGTCATGATATCTTCCTTTGTTCCCCAAAACTGGCACTATTGTACTATGCTAATGCTACATTATTCCACCTACATGACAATGACCCTCACCCTATAGTACTGCTGATTCAAAATATTCAGCATCCATCAGTCACTGGAAATATTGTCATCCAGTTGATCACCTTCATACTGCACTATATGGCAATGGCAATGAAGAAGCTGACCATTTGGCAACGGCAGGAGAACAGCAGTCCCCACCTAGAACACACGGAAATCCTCACCCTTGGCAAAAAAATCAAAAGTATTTACCAAGGAGAACCCAAAAAGCCAAAAAGGCAGATGGCTTGAGCACAGCACCCTACTTGGAAAAAACAAGAGGGATGGGACAAAGGGTGATGCTATGAGGTACTGATGCGCAGATCAGAGACCTTTGTGAGACTGAGGACAGGGCACTACAGGCTGAAGCCATCACATGGTCCACTATATTTCCACAACGGCAAGTCTTCAAATCATCTATGCAGTACAGCCCGAATGGCCTAGCCTGCCAACACACCGATTGAAGGGAAAGCCCTATTGACCACTGGAGGGCCTTCACCATACAGCAGCCTGGCCTCGCCAATACCACCAGGGTTTTACCTAACCAAGTCAACAAGGAAGAAGACCACCCTACAGTACTGTTGATCTCTATAATGGATCATCACTCATCCCATCAGTCATGATTCCCCCCTCAACCCAGCATCATTTATACTACTGCCACCACCCCAATCATTTCACCTGTGACAATGATCAGCATCCCATAGTACCTTAGTTCGCAGTGTTATGATTCCAGTAACAAAGATGATTATTGTCCTGTGTAGCACTGTTGTTATCAAATGGCCATCACCATCCATCACGGTTCCCATTTTTCTTCAAATTTTAGTAACAAGAATAATCGGATATCATCCTGCAGCACTGTTGTTATCAAAATGGCCATCACCCATCCATCAAGGTTCCCATTTTTTCTTCTAAATTTCGTGAACAAGAATGATATCATACCTGCAGCACTGTTGTTATCAAATGGCCGTACCCCTATGTTTATATTAGCATATTTATGATTTTCTTTGGTCACCCCCCCCCCTCCTGGTGTGTGTTGTGGTTGTGGTGTAGTGGTGATTTTCCACCTATGACACATGGTCACCTATATCGGTAAAAATCCAATCATTGATAATTTCCAATTATTTATGCTCAATCACCCTATAGCCATTGTTTTATCCCACTTATGGACCCAGTGATCTCATCACTCATATTTTTAAAAGAAAAAAAAAAAAAAAATATTAGATATATACTATAGTGGAAGTGAGATGGGAGGGATAAGAGTGAGAGACGAGGGAGGAGAGGAGAGGAGAGTAGAGCTGAGGATCGGAGATGAGAGAGACTAGGAGTTTTTAGTGGTACCCTGTGTGGAATAAATCCCCCACAGTTAGTCTCTTTTTTGTTGACCATTCTTATTGACCATAATTCACCTCATTACCTACACGCTCCCGCTCTTCCCACTTTTGGGCCAACCCTCTTCACCAATGCAATGAATTTGATATCCACTCCCTATCCGCTTTTTTACAAACAGCACTTTTTACTATTCTTGTGTCCCCTGAGGAGGGATCCCCCTCCAGGGGATATGGGGATATGGGATCTCCCCTTTTACTGATGGAAACTTCTTTCCCCTCTCCTTCTCCCCACCATTTCTTTTTCTTACCTTTTCCCATCTTCCTATTTTATTTCCCCCCCGCAATCCCTCTTTTCCCCACAAACCCCTTTACTTTTTCCCCCTATCCCACTACTTCCCTCTTCCCCCACATCTTCCCATAGTAAACCTCATTGGGTCATTTCCATCCCCAACCTTCATTTACAAACCCTGTCCAACCCCACCACAAAAAACTACCCACACATGAACGGACCTGTCATCACCAATCATCACACCACTATTAAAATCTGTCATTATTTATTACATTATTTCATTTCATGTCTTTATATTTTTTATTGTTATTTTCATTTGACTCATCCCCTAGTTATCTTATCATTGTTATTATTGTTATGATTTGCCCCTTTCTTATATTTTACTTTTAACTATCCCTGTAACGTGTGAAAAAATGAATGACCTCTTGTTGTACAGGTCATAAATCCCCTTTCCTTTTTTGTGTCCCCACCCGCGGCCCCCATCTTGGGGAATAAATTGCCGCAAATACACAAATGTCTATCCTAGCTTTACCAGGAGGTAAAAAAATTGACCTGGTATTATGGTTATGGTCAGGGCAACTGGGTGGAACATATGCAATGTGTACCTTCCTCAAGCCAGGATTTTCGATTTGGTTTGTTTTGGTGTTTGGTAGCCATTAATTAAGTGTCTCAGAACCCAATATGAAAAATTATTTCCAACGATGTGTCGGCCATTTTTGAAAATGCCCCAAAAAACACGTTTAACAAATTTCTTTTTTCCTGGTGGCTATTAACAAAGGTTTTTGTTTCAGGCATTTATATCACTTTCTGCCATCTATGGCAAAATTTGACTGCTTGTATGCTGAACAGGGCAGATTTCCAGAATATTATGTATTCTATTAATTTTTAAACACCCCCCGTCCGCGAATCAGAATCTCTCTTGATCAAACAACTTCTTACCACTGATGTGACTACTTGATAAAATTCCTATAGCATACTGAGACAAGGGAAAAGTGGAAAGAAAGCATTAAGAAAAGACAAAGGAACATGACTCCAGATTCATGTTAAGTATTCGAGCCAATTTTAAATCTGAGTAGACTAAAATTGAAAATAGATCAATTGAATAGAATAGTGAGCTGGGTGTTGTTGTTGGTGTTATGTAACATTTTCTTGGATTGTGGTGTGTAATCTATGTGGAAAGGAAAAAAAAAAAGAAGGTCTTTTTTTTTCGGGGGGGGGGGGGGGGGGGGGGGGGGGCCGCGGGGGGGGGGGGGGGGGGAGGGGGGCCGGGGGGGGGGGGGGGGGTGTCGGGGTGGGGGGGGGGGGGGGGGGGGGGTGGGGGGGGGGGGTTGGGAGGTGTTCATGGGGGGGGGGTAAATCACCGGGGGCGGGGGGTGGGGTGGGGTTGGGGGGGGGGGGGGGTGGGGGGGGGGTGTTGGATGGGTTGGGGGGGGGAGGGGGGGGGTGGGGGGGGGGGGGGGTTGGGAGATGGGGGGTGGGGGAGGGGCCTGACTTGCACACTTCCTGAATGGGGGGGGGGGTTGGGGGGGGGGGGGGGGGGTGCGGGGGTGGGGGGGGGTGGGGGGGGGGGGGGGGGGGGTCGGGGGTTTGATTCAAGGTTGGGTTATTCATCTGGGTTAAATATAGGGGGGGTGAATTGGGTTGGGGGGGGGGGGGGGGGGGGGGGGGTTGGGGGTGGGGTTGGTTGTGGGGGGTGGGGGGAGGGGTTGGGGGTGGGGGGTGCAGGGGGTTGGGACGCAGGGAGGGGGGCAGGGGGTTGGGATCCTGCGAGCAGTCTGTGAAGCATTTATGTGTAGTCTGATTTATGCCACTAATTCATTTGTTATTTTAAATTTTCTTATTTGTTACTTCAAATGGACATTTCTGTAGCACAGCTTAAATACAACAGTGCCACGGCAGGGGCGGGCGGGGGACAGAACTATTACCAGCAATCCTCTTCCTCCTGAAACCATGATCCTTTAGTTTCTGCAGTCGCTAGACGCATCTCTTACACCCGATAACCTTGTTGGTTATCGCTCTCCTGACTCAGATCGTCTTGTCATATGCATTATAATTTATGTAAGCCCCAATATGTGGCAAACATATCACTCAGTCAGTTCCAAACCTACCAAAGTAATTAAAAAAACTGAACCCTCTATTAAAAAACGATCTCTGAACATTGCCAGGTTGATCTTCTTACCCGTGGCCTTCCCGATTTCCGTTTTCATATGCAACCCCCCTATCAGATCTTTATGTTTACTTCCCCCCCCTTCCAGTACCATCATGTTAGAGGCGGACCCTTCAAGCCATATGAACTCTTTCGATTATCCCTTGCACCCCTATATTTCCGTTTTTTTTCCCACTTTTCGCTACCAACTTGTGCACCAACCCCCTTGGCGATCCACGTCCCATGTGCACACTCTTTTTAGCACATTCACTAGCATCATGTGAAAGCTGCCCCAAGACTACCGCCCATTTCCACCGGAGGACATGATATCATACAATGCTAAATCCGCTCCCCCCCCACCTAACTTGACCCCTTCGCTTTATTTAAGCCTATGCCGTTCGTTTTTTGTTTCCTTCACCTCCCGTCCCTACCTTTCCCGTTAACTCACATTTGTAGTTTATCCAAGATTACTGTTTTTAATTGTTCGCCCTTTTGACACTCCAAATCCATTCCAGCTACCCTTCACTCGATACCCTCACCTTGCAATTCCCACCTTAAATCTCCATGTGCGCTCGTCGCCATACCCTCTTACTTCCCGTTTGCGGTTGTCTAACACTATCCTTCATCCGCGCTACCCCCCCCCTTTTTCCCTTTATCTAACATCCTTACACCTGTTCCCTCCCTTTTTTTACTTCACCTTCTTGCTGTGTCCCTCTAAACACACTCATGACTATTTCTGCCCCCTTCCTGCCCTCCCTTTTGTCATATGGCAGGTTCAGAAGGATTCTACATGCCTGTAGCTGTGTCCCAATTTGCCACCCCGTCTCAAATATCCTTGACGTGATTAACATCGTACTAAACTCACAGTTATGTAATAGGTAAAAAGTCTACCGCTGTTCCGTTTCCTTGTACATCCTTTGGATCCATCCACGTTTTCTGTCTGTTGTCACACCCCCCCCTCCTTTCCACGTCCATCTGCACTCCCATTGCTGTTCTTATCTGCGCCATGTTTGTGCACCCTCTTCTCCCCCTCGTTGCTTCCTAGCCCCTAACCTCCTCCTTGACTCTCACAAGGTTTTCACTCCGAGTTATTTTTATACTGTTTAAAACAATTCCGTATCGATGTCACCTCCCCACTACCTCATTTCCTTTTAGTTTTACTTCCCTTTTTCCCTTTTTTTTCCCTTTTACTCTTTTACCCATTTGTTCACTCTTCTGCCTTCATGTTTTATTCTAGTTCTTACGTCAAGTTGCACTTTACTTCCTTCTTTACATCCTCTCTTAACCATCATCACCCTCTCCTGTGCAATCCTTTACCCCCCCTTAACCCCAACCCTCTAATTCGATCCTACTAAAGTTGTCCTCGACCCCCAGTCTTATTACCTTTGGCCCCCCCTATATTGCAAGGATTCACTACTTCTACCCATCACTCCTTACAAGGATTATCACCCTACTGCTGACCTTATTCATAAGTGTGTCCCCAGCCCACTCTCTATTCACCTCTCTGTCGAAGGGATGGACCGCAAGCCACTGCAGTATGACGAGAACGATGACATGAGCCATTCAGCCCTGCCCCTCCCCCCTTCACTTATGGTGTATTCGTTCGCCAATGCGACTGGGACCCCATCCCGTCCCTTGCCAGACCCAAGTTCACACCGCCGCTTTGTGCTCTACCGCCTTTCGCCCCCTTTGATCTGTGACTTTTGTCAAATTTCCCCCCCGCTTCTCTCTCTGCACGCTACGCTCTTTCCACCTTTTTTATCCGCGCATCGCACCATTACTGCCTAGCTTTTTACCCTCCCCGCATACTTTTTGCGTTCTTTCCCCCACCACCGGTCCTTCTCCACTGCCCTCCCGACCCCTTTCCTACCACCATTTCTTTCCCGTCCCCCCCTCCCCCACTTCACCCCCCCCCCTTGATTGACTTTCCTACTTCTTTCATTACCCCCCCACACTCCTTCCTTCTACCCCCACCGCCCATATATCCTGACATCTTCTTTTCCTTTTCCCATTTTTACCTTTTCCTCCTTTTCGTTTTCTTGTCTACTGACTGTTGCCTGATTGTCACTCTACGGCAATAAATATTTACTCTTGTTACTTACTACGTTCCGCTTTTCCCCCCCGTTTCCCCCTCCTACGTCCCCTTCTTCCCTACCCACTTGTTTCGCCCCGTTCCCCCCCTTTTACTGCCTTTGCGTCTATAACTCCCACTTTCAGCATTTTCTAATCCCCCACTTTTCGTTTCCCCATTTTCATTATTTTCCTTCTGATGTCTCCCACGCCATGAGCCGTCTGCTGCACTTGTTATGAGCGCTTAGTTTTTTCCCCTTCTTCCTTTGTCGAGCCATCCATCTTTTCCCTATTTGCCCCACTTTCATCCGCTGTTTTTCTTTAATTTCTCTCGCCCTCTTTTCCCCCTTTCTTCTCGTTGCCCTCCGTTCTCTTCCTTCCCCACGCTTCCCACCTGATTCCTCTCCGAATCTCTTTCGCTTCCCTTCAGGAGACATCCTTTCCTTTTTTCCTTCTTTTCTCTCTTTCCTAGTCAACCTGGATATCGATTCGCTGTAATAGTCTGCCTATACGTTTATCTAACTCTAGATCGATTTCCCTGTCGCCCCCCTTTTACCCCCCTGTCACTATCCCCTTTTTCTCCCCCCTGATTCTATTCTTCTATCAATATGTCTTTCGCCCTTTATCCCCTCCCTCCTTTTTTCCGATTTCCTGCTCATTTTTGATCTTTCTTCTGACTTGTCTGTCGTATACCAGCTTCGCTGTCCCGACCACTCCGTCCTTCGTTCCCCCTCCTGGTTCCCTCTGTCACATTCCCCCCCCCCCTACTGTTCCTCGTCTTTTACTTCTTTCTGCCTCCTTCTTTTCCCTTTTCTATCCCTTCCACTCCCCTGAAAAAAGTCTTTTCCCCCCCGTTGCCATCTTCATCTTCTTCCTCTCTCGCCTGGTTCCTCCTGCTCTTTCCCCGGCCCTTACCCCCCCCCTTCTCTCCCCATCATCCTGCTCCCCCTCCTGGAACCTCCTTTTTTTTTTTCTGCCCTAATTCATTTTGAAAGGACCTTGCTTTTTCCCTTCTCCGATTGTGCCCCCCCCCTTTCAGTTTTTGTTCCTCTTCTCCCCCCACCCTATTGTTCCTGACTCCCCTTCTCCCACCCTGTCCCCCTCCCTATCCTCCTTGCCTTCCTGGCCATTCCCCATCCTCCCCCTCCTCCACTTCGCACGCTCTCGTCTTTCTCCGCACTGATCCTTTCTTGCTTCCCTCCCTTTCGCCCTTTTTCCCCCCTTCTTGTTTCTCCTCTTCATCCCCCCCCCTTTCGCCATTCAACCTTCTCTCCTTGTTTTCCAACCCCGCCGCCTTCCCGGACTGCCCCTAGATTTTCCCTGTCCCTTCCTCTTTCCCTTTCTCTCCCTCTGCTTTTTGCTGCTGTTCCTTTTTCTCCCCCCCCAGTTGTCTTTCCTCTCCTTCTTTTCTTTTCTTTGGCTTTTTCTTTTTCCCGTATCCTTTAAATGCTTCCCATTTCCCTTCACCACGTACACCGCCTAATTCTTTCCTTCCCCCCGCCCTGCCACTCATCCTGTTTGCTCCGTGCACCCCCCTCTTTTCCAATCCTCCTTCCCCCCCCTCCCCCCCCTGTCTCTTGTTTCCCCTCCTCTCTCTTCCCCCCTCCCTATCATTTTCATTTCCTTGTCCCCGTTGTCCCACCCACCCCTCCTTCCTTTCCCCCATCTTTCTGTCTTCCCACATCCCTTTCCCTCCCCCATCCCGGCGATCTCCCCCGCCCCATCCTTCTCCCCGCCCTTCCTTCTGACCACTCTTTTTCTCTCTGTTCTAGTCTTCTTGCATACTCTCAACATCCCCCTTCAAGGATGCGCCTGGGTCTGTCTGCTTCACAGACCCCCCTCTCCCTTCCATCCCCCCTTCCTCCTTCTTCGTCCCAACCCGCCTCCCCTATTCCCTCTGACTGTTCACCTTTCCTTCCCGTCTTGACCCTCTGGCCCTTTCTCTTCATAGCCTCGTTCCCCACCCGCTTTCCTTCCATCTTTCTTCTCCCCTACCCCGTGTAGAGCACGGGCCTTCCCCTACCTCGCTCTTCTTTCCCCTCCGTCTTCCCCTGTTGACTTAGCTGTCCTGCCCGTCAGTCTCCCTCTTCTGCGTCTCCCCCTCCTCCCTCCATTCTTCCCTGCCCTTTTTCCTCTCCAACCCTGCATCAATACTCTCCCCTTTCCCGCTCCGCCCTTATTCTTTTGGTCTTCGCCGCTTCTCTTCTTATTTTTCCGTTTCCTTTCTTCCTTTTATCTCACTTGCTTTCACCTTTACCCGTAGATTCCCCCCCCTCCCCTCTTCTCTCCTAGCTTCCCCCCCCTTTTTCCCTTTCCTTCCCTCCTACTTCTTCCTATCTTTGTTAGTTTTCTCTCTCCCCACCTTTAGTTGTGTGTTGTTGTTTTTTGTTTTTTTTTTTTTTGTTTTTTGTTTTTTTTTTTTTTGTTCCCTTCTTTCCCTCTGTTTTTCATCCACCCTCTTTTCTTTGTTCCCGCCCCCACTTTCTCACGCTTCTTATCCTTTTTTCCCTTCACTTTTTTTTTTTACTTTCCCTTTCTTTTTCCCCCCTCCCTCCTACAATTATTTTGCCTCTCCTTTCTCGCCCGTTCCTTCGCATTTTCTTTCTTTTTCCCCCACTCTCCTAGCACCTCCCTCTACCGGTCCCCCTTCTTCCCCATTCCGCCTTCTTTCCCGCTTCTGTCTTTTTTGTTCCCTCCTCTTTCCATTTTCCGTTCCGGGGTCCTTAATCTTATCTTTGGTTTTCCTGCCCTCTGTTTTTTTTGTCTCGGCTCTGCCCTTCCGCGTCGACATGTTTTTTTTTTGGTTTCTTTTTGTTTTTTTTTGTTTGTTCTTCCGCTGCTTTTTCTTTTTCTTTTTTCTTTTCTTTTGCTTTTTTTCTGTGTTGTTGTTTTTTTTTTTTTTTTGTTTTTACTTTTCTTTTTTTCTTTTTTCCGTTTTTTCCTTTGCCGCTCTGTCATTCCCTTTCCAACCATCTTTTCTTTGTTCCGTTGTCTTTCCTTCTTCTCCCTGTTGGTCTTCCCATGTGTCCTGGCCCGCCCCTCCCTATTGTGCCCGTGTCCGCTGTACCTCCCCTTGTTCTTATTCGCTCTTTCCGCGTTGGGTTCTTTACTATTTATCTTCCCCCCCCCCCCGTTTCTTTCCCCTCCTATTCTTCATCTTTATCTTTCCTTCGTTAGTATTATCCTTTTCCCATCTCACCTCTTCCTAATTCATATCATTTTTCTTTTACTCCCTCCTTCACTGTTCAACTACTGTACCACATGTTCACCCCCCCCGCAACGGTTATATTCCCTCCAAAAATCCAACTCAACGAAACTGTGGTGTTTCCCCTTCCTATTACAAATACTCTCTTTTTTTTCACGCAACCATGCCACCTACCCTTGCAGCCTGATATCACGCTTTTCACTCTCCAAAGACTCAACGACAAGAGCTGGACTTAATTCCTATTTTTTACAACCTCATGTCTGACATTAAACATGGTTCGTGTCCTTTTCACTAATCATACTTCTTCCTGCCTACTCATCTTCCTCAACCAGTTCAATTCATATAATTGCTGAATTCAATCATGTGGCCCATCTGCTGGTGAATTGGCAATCCAACAGCCCATCTTGTGCGAATTGAAATTCAATCAGTGTCCATATTGTGCTGATTCAATCAATGCCCACTATTGTGCTGAATTCAATCAATGCCCATCTTGTGCTGAATTCAATCATGTGCCCATCTTGTGCTGAATTCAATTCAATGCCCATCTTGTGCTGAATTCAATCAATGCCCATCTTGGGCCTATCAATCTTTTCTACCCTTTCTCTGCCCTTTCTTCACATTCCTTTTTTGTCCTGATCTTTTATTACGACTATTTCACCTGTTGTATTAACGCCTTTAGATGCTGAATTCAACATTACTTGTCGCCGTGCCCCCATTCAATCTTGGCCATTGTATTCCCTGCCGAACTCCCAGTGAGCTTTTCTTTCTTTCTTATTGTCTTCATTTGTGGTCTTTGACGGCTGTGTGTTATCCTGCTTTTTGTGCACCAAGAGGTCAACTCGGTCATGGTTTCAGTTTGAGGTCCTTTTGCCTACATTCTCATTATTGTTCAGATACTGTTAGCTTAATGTTTTATTTTATTTTCAAAAATTTTTTTTTTCTGGTCCTTTATAGCCGTCGTTCATTCCTACTTTCTCCTACTGTCGGCCTCTCCTGTCCTCACTCTAACGTCACGCGACAAAATCCACAATCGATCTTTTATTTTGTTCTTCTTACCTTTGATTTCTGCAGACTACTTTATTTTGCGGTTTTAACTGACGGTTACGTTCTTA
The DNA here is from genome assembly GCA_016801955.1 of Conus betulinus. Taxonomy (NCBI): domain Eukaryota; kingdom Metazoa; phylum Mollusca; class Gastropoda; order Neogastropoda; family Conidae; genus Conus; species Conus betulinus. Next base: position 11,518 of record JADBJO010024296.1, read on the forward strand.
TACCAGTCACAGGGTTGCTGACAAATCATCCCCTTCTCTTCTCAGGTGTTCATTCTCCCACCTTCCCAATCATTAGTTTCGCCCTCCGCTCTTACCCTATTGTGACTTTTTTTTATTCGAGAATTTTTTTTGTATGCCAATGTAAAAGGATGTAGAACCCTATCTTTAATCCTACTTTTTGCAGATTGTTGTGGAAGCACATAGTCCTTGACACTCTGTCAGTTTACTACTATATAGTTGGACAGTCCATAACTCTATATCCCACTTCCCACCCCAGCCAAATATTCCATGACCAACAACCGGTAGAGGTCCCCGCCAGGGGGGATACATGGACACCTCCATTTTTTAAGTCGTCCCCGATCCCATTCTTTCTTTTACACCTACCAATGATTTTTCTTCAGGTCTCATGTTGATTTTCTTATCCTGTTCTATTTTCAGCCATCTAGCTGCTTTTTTCCTGATTTTTTTTCCCCCCTTAATTACCTAGTTGCATAGGCCCAGCTCGGTCCTCCTTCCGACAATGCTTCCCCTTCTCCCCTTTTTACCCATGGTTCTTTTACACCCCACCTGTTTAGTTTTCCATTTGTCGTCGAATTTCCCCCCCTCCCCCCCTTACGCAAATATCCATTTCGCCTCTCCTACCATCTCAGCAGCTCCTACCCGATTTCGAAACAGTCGCAGCTTATTTGTGTGTTGAATGATCTGACAAACTCATGCTTTTTTACAAGGTTCCAGCCTGATCCATTTCTCTTCGTTCAGCAGGGCTCCCGTTCGCCCTCCTAGTGACGCCTCCCTTACTCCCTCTAACTGCAGTCACCCCCCTCCTGATCGTCGTCGGTCGCTTATCCCTTCCCTCCTTTCCATCCTTTCTCCCCCCCTTTTTTTGTTCGTTTCATTCCTTCCTAGTTTCCCCCCTTCTCACTCCCCTTTCTCCCTCTCCCGCTCCACTGTCACCAGCCCTCCCTTAGGACCGAATGATGATGAAACGGGTTTTTCATTGGGGGAAGCTGGAGATGAGGCAGTTCAAGGAGCTGTCTATTGTGAGAGGGGCATTTCACATCCTCACCCTTGTGGTTTCAATGGTTCTTTTTTGCCTTATCCTGATTTTGAGGTTCTAACTTCGCACAGACCAGAGAGCCAAGCTTTCTTTTTTCACCTGGAGAGCCGGCTGTCCTCAAGTTTGTTTTTATGAGCATTCGGATGCTAGGCATTTTTCTTTTTGGTTGCCAGAGGATCGTTGCTGCACTAAAGGAGGCTTACACCAAGAAACGCAGCCAGTAATTCAACCTGTGAAAATGTGTCATAGGATACCGTAATGTGTAATATGTGGTCTGGACCTTTTACCTAACTGGGAATAACGGAAAGAAGGTTTGTAGAGAGGACCTGATTCTGGTAATGTGACATTAATCAGAAGATAGTTCAAGGCTTGGACAGCTACGACAGGTGTTTTTTTTATTTTCTTAAACAAAAACTGAAAAAAAAAAAAAAAAAAAAAAAAAAAAAAAAAAAGGGTCGCCCGTGGCGAAGTGGTTAGCGTCGCGGACTCCCAGCTGGGAGGTCGTGGGTTCAAATTCCATCAGAGTCATGTGGGTTTTTCTGCCCCGACTGGCTCCTACCCAGAGTTGAGTTTGCTGCGGACTCAGTTGGGAAGATGGGACCACACAGTCGAGTTTCATCCACTTAATGGATGCGTTTCTGAGAGTGTTGCTCAAATTTCTTGACCAACACTGCAGGTGCCTGTATCTCTCGGGCCTGGTTGACGCCGGGATATATATGAAAGGAAGTATAGAGTACATCCCTGTCATGTAGTTTCAGACCGAAATGGAAATATGTAGCATCATCTCAATCATCCTCATTCTCATCGATCAGCATAAAAAAAGTCTCAGGTTCTGTGGCCCTTCAATGCCCTGCACTCATGGTGACCTCAGTTTCGATCTCCTCTCCACGTCTGTGGTCTTGGTTTGGTTTTGTCCGTCGGTGTCACCGGTATCGGCGAGTCCATGGGGGGCTGTCATTGGACAGACGTGGTGGCGCCCTCTGGAGGGAGAGCTCACTCACGCCGGCTCTGCGACCTAAGCAGTTATTGTCGTCAGTAGGGGGCTTAGTAGGTGGTGTCCTTGCGTATGTTAGATCAGAAGCCATTGTAGATCTGTAGGCAGCAGCCTTGTTTCATCAAAACATTGCCAAGTTCAGGAAGAATAAGAGAAAAGAGAAGACAAATCTGTAAGATAATCACGATGCTTGCTGGTTTATCAATTGGTTTTGTCGTTGGCCATTTTGATTTATTTGTAGGTCAAGTCAAAACTACAGAAATAAAAGCAAAAAGCAAAGTGTGACTGAAAGCTATGAAGTCTGACTCGTCGCATGGGGTACTAGTGCTACACTGGAATTTTGATGACCCCACTTAAAATGTCAAAACACTTTGCTTTTGCTGTGATGAGACTGAAAGCGTTAGGTGTGTGTGTGTGCTGCGTAGCAGACTTGTGTGGCTTGTTTCACTCCTTCAGTGTCTATGATACAATGTTTAATGTTAGAGGCTGGGAGTTTTGAACATTTATGTCCTGCCCGCAGATTTTGCTTGGGGGGGTATTCAGTCCCGACCAACTTCTACCAGTAGTTTAGTGTTCTGTGGGGTCATACCACACACTCAAATTTCATCTACTTAAAAGATTTCATCAGTGAGATTGTGGCTGACACTTCCTGACAAACACTGCAGGTGTGTGTATTTCCAGGACTTGGTTGATGTTAGGATCTGTTGCTATTCAGTTCAGTGTGTGTCGTTTATAGCCTAGCGAACCACACAGTTCATATTAAGGCTGTCAATCCGCTTAAGATGGAAAAACAAGACTTAACAAGCAGAGTGAAAATTGTAATTAAAATTTACAATTGTGAACAAAATGAAATAAAAGCAAAAAAACATGAACCACTGAACTCCTTTGAGGTGACTCAGTAGTAGTAATACAGTGTCTCCAGTTATGTGTCAGCTCATGACTGATGTTGGTTGTTACCAGCAGACTGCAGTGCTGGAGCTGTGGTAGTAACACAGTGTCTCCTGTTATGTGTCAGCTCATGACTGATGTTGGGTGTTACCAGCAGACTGCAGTGCTGGAGCTGTGGCAGGATGAGCTGGGTGTAGCTGTGGTATTGGGGAGTTGCAAAGAGTTGCATGGGAGCTATGTCACTGAAGAGCATGGAATGACAAGACAGAAAAAGCAAATGAGGAAACGGAAATGAGAAAAGAACAAAACAAAAATAGGAACGAACTAACAGAGTATGGCATACTGATGCAGTGTGTGTGTGTGTGTGTGTGTGTGTGTAATTAAGTCGGGGTAAGTGCAAAACCCTGCTGGTCAAGTTATTTTTGTTCACTGATTTTCTAATGGGCAAGTGGAAAGCAAGATTACTGTTTAGCCCAGCTCATATTCTTCTCATGCATGCAAGTATCATAATATGTAGTTTATTTGGAACAAACATGTTTTTTAAGTCTGTCTTGAATGTTTCTTGATGTAATTCAGACAGATGGTCTGATGTTGAACATGAGATGACAGCACAGGAGAGTGTGGAAAAATGTGTAGTGGATACTGTGACAGATTGGCCGCCAGTCAGTGATTGCAGAAGTGGTGTTGCATGTTCAGACTTGGAGGATCTAAAGACTGGTTGAACAGCACTGTTTGGAAGTCTGTGGAGAAGGGTATTCAGGAAGGCTGGCAAGAAGAGAGTTACATTATGTATTTCAGGAGATGCAAAGGCATGGACTCCAAAGTGTTGGCCACATTTGAAACAAGGGTGCCTGTGGATATGTCTGAAGTCTGAATTCAGGCAGGTTGATGTAGATTCAGGCAGACTACATCTTGAATGAAGAAATAGTCTGTAAGATGAAGCCAAGCTTTAAAATAGATGTTGTGTATCTTTATATGGCCCAGTTGTCTCAGTTTTTCAGGCAAGACTTCAGACCACACATTCACTCATGTTGAAGTTTGCAAGACCTGAAAGTAGATGTATTGGCATATACAAATGCTAAGAGATATGTTTTGGGAAAAATAGGACGTCTCGAAATTTATCTGTCAGTAACCAGCCACTTTATTTTGTATTCATGCTGTCTCCATGTGTTTTAGAGGATGCACATATGCATGTGTTGAGAAAGAAAATGTTCAGTTTGTTTCCTTTTTTTCCAGGAAAAGTGCCATAATTAACCCTCTTGCATATGTTTCGCCTGTATCCAGCTGCTGTTTGTCTCCCCTGGTGTTCGTTACAGCCACAACTGGCCGCACGTGCTGCGTTAGTTTCCCTCACACACTGCGACCTTGTTTTAAGTCAAGGCCGGCCAAAAGAAATGGGCATTCCTGAGACGTGTCCAATGAAATCTTAGCAGTAGTATGGGGTGTGGGAAACAATTCATTCACAAGACTAGGGTTGTGAACTGACCGCATTCCATTGATTTCTCAAAAAAAATATAAATGCTAGGACTAGGAGCAGTTTTTGGGCTAAAAATACAAATGCAAGAAGATTAAACTATTTCACAAGTGACTTGATGATGGTGTGGAAGAATGTTTGTGCTGTTGAAGTTGCCAACATTGTTACTCATCGCAGTCTTTCTCACTGTTTTTCAGGCCATGTGATCAACATCCAGACAGGGAACGGGTGAACAAAAGGAGTGTTCTGAGGGCTGGCATGGACTCCTTTTACCAATACCTCATCAAGGGCAGACGCTTTCATAGCAGTCCATATGCTGACACACCTCACCTTTGAAGCGCCATGGTGCATGCCATTCCAAGTGATTCATGATTCAACATTTCATAGTCCATATATTATGAAACTGATTTCAAAAAATGGGAATATTTCATCTGCAGTGTAGCAGAAAGCAAAGTCAGTGGGAAGTGGACAGTAAAATGGTTAAAACATTTAATTCAGATATAAGATATAAAACCTAGTATATCATTTAAACTATAGTAAAGAACTTACTACAAAGATAAAACATCAGACATCACATTTAAACCACAGTGAAAAACTTCCTGCAAAGATGTGATGATTGCTGAGTTTCATATGACATTTGGCATGAGCATTTACATGCAAACTGTATGGAGACCTTGTTCTGAGATGTTCCAACTAATGTAACTTCAAATTTGTTTTAGATGAGATCAATATTTTTTTTTCATATGATCAATATTTTTGATGTAACCAAATTTAGATGTGGACTGTGATAATATACTGTTGAGATCGGTATTCAGTATTCTAGAAAAGGCTTTTTTTCACTTTGACCAACCTTCTCTCTAAAGGTTTGAATTTTAATCATAGTTTTTAATTTGCACTTGACATGGTGTCCCTGGCTGGCTAGACTACTCCATGAATAGTGGCCATGGTCAGGGCTGCCTGTCTCAGCGGTGTTCTCTTCATCACTGCATGGCTTGGTCCATTTCTCTTCCTCTGTTGTTGGTTTATGTGCTGTGGCTCCATGGCTTAGCTGAATTAATGCAACTTTTATGAAGTACATTGTGCAGCTTTTAAGGATGCTAACTTTTTGGCAAAGCTGCCTGAGGAAGGATACTCTGACTCATGCTAGTTCCATGACTCTGCTATTACTGCCTGTCTGTAGGCCGCTGTGGCAGATGGATGAATTATCCCCCCCTTACTATTATCCCCTTCCCCCCTTGAGAATTGGCTGAATTAGTAGCACTGAAATCTACAGCTTTGCAAAAAAAGTCACCATGCATCATGAGAGAGTTGTGTTCAGTCGTCTGGGCTGCCCTCTCAGATAACCCGGTATGCTAGCTTTTTTTGTTTGCTGTTCAGAGAGGTCGGCCTGCTTTGTGCACATGGCCTAAGCCCGCAGCGAACCATCTGGTTGTCAGCTGTGTGTGGCAGCACAGCCAGCCCACAGTGTGTGTGTGGCAGACAGCTCACAGCGAACCATCTGGTTGTCAGCTGTCTGTGGCAGAGAGCCAGCCTGTGAAGGAGAGGCAGACACATCAGCAGGAAGTAGTAAATGCCTTCTGCACTTGCCAGCTAACTGTAATAGTGAAAGGCAAGATGCTGGTTTTCTCCCTACTTGACCTTCCACCAGTCTTCCAGCTGAGACAGTCAGCCAAGGTTCTGTGGGGAAGTATGTCATTCAGGCATGTCAACAGTCCCATGGCAGCAGGGGAATGGTTTCTGACCAAAGAATTGCACTTCATTGGGCCAAGAAAGGAAAATGTGTCGTACTGTGGTGACACACTGTCCTAGGGGAGAACAACCTGTCTTTCAGTCTGTTGTGATGTTGAAGTCACACAGTGCAATATTCAAGTCACAGGATTGTGAGGTCTGGTTCTTTGAGGCTGTTTGCATGTTTATTCCATGAGATGTTGACTGTGGTCAAGTTCAGTTTAATTACACATACATTACCGTGGTGCAGGCGTAGGCAGGAGTTATATTCCTGTACTAAAGGAAACACGATTCCAGATTTGGTCCAAGTGCAAAATAAGAGCAATGGCTCTGTCAACCTCAACATTATGACTGATATTTGGGGGGCAGAAAAAAAATCTTGCTGTGCTAGTCTGGCAGTGGGAAGGCCCTGGTCATACTGTTGCTGATGATGATGATTGAGGATTGTTCAGTGTCGGATGAATGGTGGCCATGTGGAAATTGGTAATGAGCGGAAGCTTCTGGAAAGCGTGTATTGGTATTGCAAAGATATCTTGACTCTCAGGTATGTTCATTGATGTTCACTGGTGACCGTTTTTTTCCTCCACCTTGGTTCAGGTCAGTTGTTTTTTATGGTATGTCTGGTAAAAATGTTATTGACTATGGCTTTTAGAAAGAGTTATACTGCTGTCTCTGCTGTGCCAAAGCAATAATGGTTTTCACCATGTTGATGGATCTCTGTGCTCTGTGGATGTGGAAGTCATTCATGCTAAAATGAACTACAAACATGAAACTGCAGAAGATTTGTTGTCTGATTTTTGACTTGTCAGAATATGATTCATGTGCAAGCCACCCACTCTTCCCCACTCTCCTGGTTACATTGTTTACTGCTGTGACCTGAACACACTCCATCCTGTCCTGGTCTCTTCACAAAATGCATGCAAGACATGACCTGGTGAGCTGAGTTACAAGCTGGATGTGAGTTCAGTTCACAGCAATTGAGGTATATAAGCAAAATAGCCAGTAGGGTTGGTGGTCGGGGATGGTGGATGGCACACACAAACATCATTTCTCAGTCCTCCTCTTGCCTTGCATCCTGTCCTGTTCTGTTCTTTTCAAAATGCATGCAAGACATGACCTGGTGAGCTGAGTTACAAGTTGGGAGTGAGTTCAGTTCACAGCAATTGAGGTATATAAGCAAAATACCCAGTAGGGTTGGTGTGTCGGGGATGGGGGATGGCACACACACAACATCAATTCATGCAAAAGGGAACTCAACAATTTCCAAAACACTGACTTTTCTTTTTTAATGTTTGCGCCATAAGACAAAGTAGTTCCAAAGGCCACATGAGGACATACACACTTTTTTAATGTTACACCTTAAGACAAAGTAGTTGCAAAAGACATTTACACACTTTTTTAATGTTGCACCATAAGACAAGTAGTTGCAAAGGCCACATACACACAGGCACAGTTGCAACTTCAGACTGCACACTTTTAACATTCAAACTGCAATGTCACTGTCTCCATGCTGTTGAAATCAATTGATTCATTTTCAAAGAAAGTTAATACCCCTCTGTCATTTCCTTATCTGTATTGCGCACTAAACTCAAAACCTTATTTTTCTTTTCGATTTTCGCTTATTCATTAATTCGGTGAAAGATTACCATGGAATGATCTTTGAGGTTATCGTTATGTCATTATGTTGAACTTGGCTAGCAAGCTCATGCCTTTCTAGAAAGGAACTTCTCCTAATCAAGAAAATACAGAAACAAATCTTTCTGTTAGTAAAAGAAGCTATAGCATAGTGAAAATAGCCATTTAGTGTGCCGAAAGACCGGCATTAACTGTGCAAACTTCCATTGCTTGCAAATGTCACTAAAGTGCAGGACATGCCGGTGACCCCCCTAACAACAATGACCATTCATGTCAGAACCAGTCCTCTTTGGAGCAGACTAACTCACAAAAAAACTTACCAGGTGTAGAGCCTTGACTGCCAGCACAGTGCAAGATCATGCAGTTGATTCCTTGCCTACTTTCTTGACATTCTTCTCTCTCCCATTCCATATGACACCTTTCCGTTTCTTCCTAATTAGAGCAAACTCCCTCCACAGAGAACAACACTTTTTACTGAAGGACAAAGACCGCCCTTGATGAGCAGAATTCAAAGAAGCTCGCAAGTCATGGCTGGAGAAGACAGGTGCCCTCAACATGGAGAAAGACACACAGAAACTGTGGAATCTGACAGAGGTCCTCAATGATGAACAGTACCTTGCACCAAAAGCAGCAGCTCTCCTGAAAGACGAGAGCCAGATTTACACTGGGAGAAAGGCAGCTGGGCAGGAAAGCTAGGCAACATTCCTTAGGATATGTCCATTACGTGGATGAAACGATGCTAGATCAGTACATGGTTCCATTCTTCCCATCAGAGTCCATGGCACTCTCCTTTCTGGGCAAGGCCTAGCCAGGAAGAAAAATCCAACAAATGAATGCTTCCCTCAACAACTGAACCTGCCACTTCCACCCTGCAAGTTTGTGATGCTAAACTTTACACCTCAGTGACTGATGAATCCCACAATTTCTTTTGTCAATAGATAAATATACTACTATGATCATTATTGTCATTATATGTGACACATCACTGCAGCCGGTTTACAGAAGGATAACAATTTATTGAATGCTTAAATTGGAAGACAGATTAAGCTGAAAGAAAGTCCAATATTCATAGATATGTACAATGAAAACAAAAGCAGTCGGAATATAGCTTTTTCGTGCGTGATGAAAACGCATTACAAAAGGCAATTCAGGTTTGGTCAGCCTAAAAAAACAAACAAAAAAAAAAAACCCAAACAAGTACGAAATTCTTCGAAAGTTAAGAACCTGCCACATGACCAGATAAAAAGAGACATACCCCACATGAACAGTGAATGAATGCTCACACAGCAAGTTTAACGGACCCATCATGTGCCAGGTTTCATGTCTTGTAGGTAGTGAGTGGCAGCTAAAATCTTTGAAGGGAAAAATAACTTAATTTTTTTTATATTCTTAAACAACTAAAAAAAAAACCTAACATTTCACAAAAAAGTAAGTTAAATATCTTCATTAGGTCTGGAAATCTTTGAAGGAGAAATAACTTTTTCATGTTCTTACACTTACAAAAAGCTTACAATTCACAAAAAAGAGTAAGTGAATATCTTCATTAAGTCCGGAGTTATGGCCGTTGAAAGACAGGGGGGTGGGGAAAATGATCCCCAAAGTGAAATACGGCCATTTTTAGCCACTCCAAAATCATAATTTGCTTTCACTGCCAAATCCAGTCTTAAAAGGACAGCATTTCCAATACTGGGAAAAGCTGTGTTCCAAATTTCAAGCAAAAATTTGCTTTATTTAAAAAAGCATATACGAGACAAAGTTTAAAAAAAAAAAAAATCTCAATTTGAGAATGGTTGAAATTGGACTGAGAGCCATATTGAGGGCATGACCATTTTTTCAGAGCAATACCATTGAAGAGAGTCAGTATATGCAGTTTGACTTTCCTATAGATGTATTTATGCACTATTTTTTTTTCTCACTGATCTGAATATATTTTCATGGTAAACCCAGCCTTCAAACTTCAGAGAAATGCAAATCTGTCAGTTGCAGACATGATCAGCATCATATACACCAAGATAGAAGAAACATAACTTTTGAACTGTCTGACAGATTTCAATGAAATTTTGGCACATGGAAGACAGAGCAATGCTTCTTATTTAACATAAGTGTACAGTCCATATTACGGAATGTGATAATTTCATACATATTTTCTTTACTGAACAATTCAATACGCAACATGTTGACATCATGCATTTGACACATTGCATTGTCCATAGCTCACCACCAACTACAATAGTACAAGGACAGTCTTAATTGTGCTTTGACACAAAATGCTTTGTATTCCATTTTAACAGTTTTCTCATTGATCCAAAGATATTTTCATGTCAAAAATAGCTTTCAAATTTCAGTAAAAACCGGGTACTGGTGCAGACATTGGCAACATAAAATAACTAAAGATGGTCAGAAAAAAAAATCTTTTAAACCATTTGACTGATTCAAATGAGATTCACGTACATGTAAGATGGTACAATTCTTGTAATTTTCAGGATATGCTAAGCGTCAAAAGAATATGATGATCTATATCCCTCTCTATATATCCGTGTGTGTGTGTGTGTGTGTGTGTGTTGTTTTAGGGGAGGATGGGGGTTGGGGTTACCGAACATTTCAATGTGTTAAAATGTCAGTACTCACTAGCTACTAGATCAACTCGTATGTTGCGACAGAAAGAGTAATGTCCAAATACACAATCACACATCCCTTCTTTTGAATGTTTCAGAGTTATGATTTTCCTAACAGCAGTTTGCTATTGAAAGACTGCAAAATACACAATTATCAGCACATATGTTCACACACACGCACATGCACACACACACAAGCACACTCTGACAGCTTCTTCTGTGTGTGCTAAACACAGATCTAAAATGCGAGTCATAATCCATAATGAAATCTTCCACACGTGCGCGTGCACACACACACACACACACACACACAAACACACACACAGTGGCAGTTTAAAGCTTGTTTTTCTTTTCCTTCTTTTTCCTGCTTTCTTTCTTTAACTTCTTTTGTTTTGTTCTGTTTTTTTTTTTTGTTTTCTTCTGTTGTCTCCTATTTATATCATGTACATAAAACTGCTGAATGTTAAAACTCAATATGCATGTGTGTGTGTGTGTGTGTGTGTGTGTCTGAGTGTGCGTGCGCACATGTGTACACGTGTGTGAATGAGACTCGTGTGTATGTGTGTGGAGTGAAAAGCATAATTTCAAGCAATTTGATAAAAGACCTTGCACAACTGTTCATTGGCATTTTTCATAGTTGATAAGTAAGACAGGTACGCTGCATATCCAAAAGCAGATATAATTTACTGTAGTGAAAACAAATTTCCATCTAATTCCTTCAAAAAAAATTCAGATATGCTTTTACTATGTTCTTCTTTTTCATTTTATTTCTCTTATACCCTATATATCAAAATTATGCATATTATGGTCTCCATCTCTGAGCAGACGACCTGATAAAACAATTTTAGAGTGACTTCCCATGGCATAACTTCATTCATTCCCCAAGAAAAATATTTCAAAATATAAAAATGCATATCATATTTGCGAAACTCAAAAACCATAATTTTTGTTCAATTACAAAAACAAGCTATGTATGAATTTTTGGGTGACAAAACTAGAGTTTGTTAAATAGAATACATCTCAAGAGACCCCTCTTTAGCACTGGCTCAGTCAAGGTTGAATCTGCTGACTGGGAATCGTTTGATATGAGTGGCAACAAAATTAAACACTTTTTACCAAATAGAACTACTTATTTTTGTTTCTTACATGAAGAATTGGAACTCAAAACGCATAATCCTAACTTTACTTCCGGAATAACTCAACTAGAAAAATCAGAATTCTGTCAATATTGTGCGTCCAGCTGTCAGCCTCAGTGACACGCATTGTGCGAGTTTGACTTTCTCAAGTGACCAATGGGCGCCTCGCTTTTCAGTGTGAAGGCAAAATCCCTGAGTTTTGTACATGCCTCATTTGCATACCACTGGAAAGAAAAATCTGAGCTTTCCGAGTCCAATGTATGTTGGTGTTAAAAACATCAAATGATTGATTAAATTTGAGTCTCACAGTATATCATTTTAAAGAGCATGATCTTAGCTTTCCAATGATACTATTTTTGAAAGTGTAGGTTGCATAGGAAATGTCCTACGTGACTGAGTTGACAAACTTTTCAAACTGTTTTCCAGACTTCAGCACGAATCGTATGCCAGGGTGCGCGAAAAAACACAAAACTTTCTTATTTTTATTTCGGCGTTTTCCTAATTCGCTCCTCCTCACAAGCAATAAACAAATGTAACAGATTTACAGTAGAAACATTCCTCTTTACTTCGCAGCAAGTTTTGTGTCTGTAGGTGCATGGTTTGTTGAATGAGACACTTCAGAACATGAGTAGAATTTGCACTTTCCGCTGGGTGCGTGGTCAGATCGCTGACAGCTGTCGCTACCTGCTTCTTGCACAATTTTCCAGGTGAAGATATGAGGGAAGAGATCTACTGAACAGGGCTGTAGTCCGCCGAGATTTACCTGACACATCACTGAAGCGCAGTTCCCAAGGAGTCCATTTTCTGTCTTGAGTTGTTTACCTGCAGGGTGCTGCTTATCGTTGAAGGCATCGAGTCTGGAACAAAAAGACATACATTGTTTTGATTCATTTACATAGGCATTGAGCTGACCCCATAGCAGCATCTTTGTGACATCATTTAATAATGCCTTTCAGCCCTACTGTGACTGAGACACAATCTCAATACAATAAATGATTTTCATCCATTGTGTATAGCAAAAACAAAACAAAACAACGTAAACCTGATAAAAATCAAGATATACTGGTTTTTTTTTTTTTTTTCTTTTTTTTTTCAGAATTTTAAGGGAATCCCATACTAAGGCATGAAGGGCCACAGAATCTGGCATCAACAAGGCCTGTGAGATACAGGCACCTGCAGTTTTTGACAGGAAAGCTAAGCAACATTCTCAAAGATATCTCCATTATGGCATTATGTGGATGAAACTCTGCTAGATCAGTAGCTGGTTCCATTCTTCCCATTCTTTTTCCAACAGATAAATACACTGCTACGACAATCATTATGACTTATACAACACATCACTGCAGTTGTTTAAACTATACAGAAGGACAGACATTTACTGAATGCTTTAAATGGAAGACAATATAAGCTGAAACAAATGAGTCATATTCATAGACAAGTATAATGAAAACAAAAGCAGACTGAATATCACTTTTTTGTGTGTGATGAAAACACATTATAAAAGGCAATGCAGGTTTGGTCTGTATAAATAATAATAAAAAAAAAAAAAACAGAATGAAATTCTTGGAAAGTGAAGAACCTGCCACCTGGCCAGAGAAACACAATATGCCCCACATGAAGACTGAAGGAATGCTTACACAGCAAGTTTAAGGGACCCCTGTGTGTGCAAGGTTTCATTTCTTGCATCATTTTCCAGGTGAGGGATGAGCATGTCTCAAAGATACATGAAGTGAAAAATATTCTGAACAGGGCGGGAGAGGGGGAGAAGGAGGCAGCAGGATTTGGGCAAGTTTTCCCTTATGACAGCGTCATGAAAAGACACCAGTTTTTGTGAGAGACATCCGAAAATGCCTTTGGGGCAGTTTGAATGAAATGCCTTTTGAGAACATCTGGAAATGACGATATGCTCAAAACGTTTTTTGTGTAGATATGGCACAGTCTCGTAAACTTTACAAGCCTGTTTGTCTATTATTGGTTGTATGAAAAATGGAGTTTAAAAAGTTATAACAGATTTACTGGAGGGAGAAATTTTGAGTTTGCTGATTTACCTAGATCTACCTGAGACATTGAAGTGCAGTTCCCATGGATTCCATATTCTGTCTTGGAGTGTTTGCCAGCAGGCTGTTGTTTAATGTGGAAAGCACCAAGTCTGGAACTGAAATACATACATTATTTCAATTAATTTCGACAAGCATTGAGCTGATCCCATGACAGCATGTTGGCGACATCATTAAATAATGCCTTTCAACCCTACTGTGACCGAGATGCTTTTAAGAGGCAATTCAGATTTGTTCAGCCTAAAGAAGAAAAAAAAACCTG
>JADBJO010024297.1:0-5000 GCA_016801955.1 Conus betulinus
CACCAAGCCATTTCTTTGTGAACTTGTTGAGTTTGGATTCCATTGCCTCCACTATGCTGGTGCAGATGTATATCATCAGAGGCCATAGGAGCTTTGGTATCAGCATGAACTGCAGACACCAGACCTTGTATTTGCCAGGGAGCCCACACTGGTCAATGGTCTCCAAGCCTTCTTCCGACATCTGTTTGGTTTCTTTTGCTCTTTGTGTGTGTGTTTCAATGTATCATCAAACCATCTTCAAAGGCTCTTGACTGGCTCTTCTGTAACTGTTAGAATGGCCTGGGTGGCAACACTGAAGACCACAGATTTCCTTTCCTCAGTGAGAGACTCCATGATTTATTTGGCTTGAACTTCATTCTGGATGAGGCAACTATGTCATCCAGCCTCTCCAGCACATGACGTGTCTCGTCTTCTCTGGATGAAATCACTGTAGTGTCATCCATGAAGGCCTTGAGAGGGGGCATCTTGTATCCATCGCCAAGGTCTGTTTGTCTTGCGTTGCTTGTTGCTGCTTTCAAGATGACTTCCATTGCCAACACGAACAGTATTGGGGAAATTGCACAGCCCATTGCAATGCCACTTCCAAGTTGATCCAATCTGTTGTGTACTCCTTGGTAGAGAACCGCATTGAGAAGCCATTGAAGTACTTCTTGAGCATGTCGCAGATGTTCTTTGGCACATGGTACATCTCAAGAGCCAACTGTATCATCTCATGGGGTACAGATCCATATGCGTTTGCGTTGCCAGATCAAGCCACACTACGTCCAGGTCTCTCTTTTCTGTGTTTGCTCTTTGGATTGCGTCCCAGATCATTGTGGCCCATGAGGTACTTGGTCAGCCTTGCTGCCATGACAGAGAAGAAGATTTTCCCTTCGACGTTCAGTAGTGATATTGGCCTGAACTGGCTGATGTCACTTGAGTTTTGCTCTTTGGGGATGTACACACCATCTGCCGTCATCCACTGGCCGCGCTGATCTTCTGGTTTCTCCAAGCTGATCGCAGCAGCCTGTGGAGCCACTCCAGCACCTTGGGACATTTCTTGTACAGCTGGTAAGGTATTCCGTTTGGCCCTGGGTGATGATTTGGCTCTGGCTTTGTCGACCACCTTCTTGATTTCCCGCCAACGTTGGAGGCTTGTCATTGAACTGTTCCTCAGGGTTGGTTGGCCACACCAGACCTTGAATGTCGAGTGGTGCTTTGCTCTGTGAGTCAGAGTATGTTTTCCTCAGATGCTGCTCAAGAACTCTTTGTCCACACTTAGGGTTTGGCTGCTCAAACAGAGTTCTGGCAAACTGGAAGGGGTCTCTGAAGAAGCGCTCTTGTGTCTTCTTCTTTTTGCTCTTCCTCTTCCTCGCAGATTCCGCTTTGCTGAGGGCGCTGTGTTTTGCTTTCAGGTCTTCCCAGAGTTTTTCCAAGCCTGTTTTTCAGCTGGCAGTGCGGTCTTCATTTGCTTCTTGAGGTTTTTCTTTTGGACCCTGATCTTGTCCATCTCTTCTTGGCGTCTGGATTTCTTTGGAGGTGTTTTCTCTTTGGGTAGTTTTGCTCCCATAGGCGTCTCTACATGTGGCATACAATGTCCCCATATGTGGCTAGTTTGTGTTCCAGGGTGCTTTTCCCTATCAGTGCATCGAGTCTTTGGACGATTTTTGCATCCAGTTTCTCCCAATCTTCAGTCTCGTTTGCTCGTGGCAGGTTGAGTTTCAGGCGCCTGGCATCGAGGGCCTGTGCAAATTCCTCATCCGAACCAACAGCGTGGATGTCCTTGGCACTGTGGTTTAAATCCTGGCCTTGGTCTTCCGACGTCTTATCTGCTGATGCAGTGCGCTGCTGCTCATTCAGATGAGTCTTCACACATCCCATCTTTGTTCTGTGGATCTTCATGCCACGGGTGGTAGCGAAACGCTTTCCACAGACACATGGATATTCCATTTGGTCCATGTTCATAGTCCGTTTGGGATTTGCAGTCGTGATTGGTTGAGCACCGATGGATTCATCATTCTCTCCCCACGTTTACAGTCTCACAACGGCGACGG
This sequence comes from Conus betulinus, assembly GCA_016801955.1. Taxonomy (NCBI): domain Eukaryota; kingdom Metazoa; phylum Mollusca; class Gastropoda; order Neogastropoda; family Conidae; genus Conus; species Conus betulinus. The sequence continues at coordinate 2,034 of JADBJO010024297.1, forward strand.
GTGACCAGACGAATCTGCCTGCTGAAGACGAGGATGACATAGATGACAGTCACAGACAGGGCTTTCACAACATCAGTGAAATTGACAGCCACCGCCAACACAATGGCGACAGCGACAACTGCCACCAAACCACAGTGACAACTCACACCCATGGTGGCGACGATACACCTCAATTCCGGCGATCACAAAATGTGGAGTTGGCGATACGGGGGATCAGCAGCGACGGCGACAACAGCAACGACGCCAACAGCAACGGTGATAATAGCAACGGCGACAGCAGCAACGACGCCAGCAGCAACAGCGACACCAGCAACGGCGCCATCAGCAACGGCGACAACGGCAACGGTGACCACAGCAACGGCGACATTAATAGGGAAAAAGAGAAAGGGGATTAGCAACGGAAGCGGGGGGCGGGGGGGGGGGGGGGGGGCAGGACTGGGACAACAGTCCAGGGCACAGCAGGATGGGGAATGTAGGTGGGGTAAATGTAGGCACCTGCCACAAACGCCGGTCAGTCTGGAACAGGAATACCACAACCGACTGTCCACAACTCCCCGACTAAAATGGCCCTGCTCCGCCTGGTGTACCAGGCCACAGGATGGGTGGGAATGCGCCCTCACCTGCTACAACGTCAAACGATGACGACAACTGCAGCTGGCCACCCAAGCACCTGAACCTCAGGCTCGCAGCACACATAGACACAGACAACTGTTCGACCAAGAGCAAAAACGCTCACGAGGGTAGGCTCTGACCAGAGGGGATTAGCAACGGAAGCGGGGGGGGGGGGGGGGGGGGGGGGTGCAGGACTGGGACAACAGTCCAGGGCACAGCAGCAGGATGGGGAGTGTAGGTGGGGTAAATGTAGGCACCTGCCACAAACAGCGTTGCTCTATTGACCAGAGTCAGGCCAACAGTGCAAACGCTGGCACAAGAATGAGAGCCCAACTGCTCTTCACAAAGGATTTTGACCGAAGAGCTAGCCACCCGGCCCCACCAAACTTCAATGCTTGAAGCCTTAATACTCACTCCTTGCTGAGTTTTGAACTCTACACAGACTGAACGTGAACCGGGACTCCACACAGACACACTAAAAAAACAACAACCCAACAACAGGAGACAGAAGGCTAGCACCCCTCTCTCCTCACACCTATCCTTCCCTGCCTGTGCATGGTATCACACGCACACACAATATACGAAGGGAACGTACAGGTATCCACACCACCAACCTTTCCTGATACCAACAAACTTCAATATACCAACAACCTACACCACCATATTGCCCGGTACCAGCTACACCACCCTGAACCATCGTGGCCCGGTGACGCGACGGATCGATGACGAGCCGTCGGCGAGTCTCTGTACGATTTCCACGCTAATCAGATCGGTGACAATACCCCCCTGCCAAAGATTTTAAACACAAACTTGTTTTCGTTAAAATCAACAAATCACGACTACGCCTATCGGGCTATTAACCCCTCTGCAAAGGTCTCATATCGCTCGACCTGCTGAAACATTAGCGTAATACCTAATGAACTCCCTTCTACATTGCACTCAGCATCCGAGCCACCCTGACTCCCAGAACCACAACCTGGAACCCCTCAATATCGGCTTAAGTAATCAGCAGCGACATTCTCACGACCTGGGATTGCTTGCACTGTGAACTGAAAGGGCTGAAGCTGCAATGCCCACCTAGTGGTCCTTCCACTGGCAGACCTCATCCTTTCTAAAATCTGAAGAGGCGAGTGGTCTGTCTGTACCACAAACGGCACCCCATACAAGTAGGATTGAAACTTTTGGATACCCCACACCATGGCCAAGCTGTCTTTTCTCCACTGTGGGAGAGTTCAGTTCCACCTGGTTTAGTTCCATGGCCAACATCATCTCTACCTCGTCCGGGTCCACTGCGTTCCCCTCCAGGGACCCCGCCGACCCTGTGCTGTGTTGGCTGGCGCTGCTGCAGTCCGAGGTGCCTCCTTGTCCACCATCCTCTGACAAGCCAGACAAGATTGGCAGTAACGACGGATATCAGCGCACATCCCTGGCCAGTAGAAGTTCCCGAACACCCGATCCTTGGTCTTTGCTGTTCCCAGGTGACCAGACATTGGAATGTCAAGCCCCAGAGCCATCACAGACGCATATAATTCAACGAGCACGGAACACCTGGCCGACGTTTTCCCGTGGCCCTTGAACCTCCTTATGAGCACTCCAGCCTTTCTGAAGTGTTGGACCTGTCCGTACTTGGTCTGGAAAACGGTGCCCTGCTGGCAAGCCTCTCTCGCCTTACTGAGCGTGTCATCCTTATCCTGCAATTGGGTCAAACCTCTCTGGTGTGACATCCAACACAGTCTCCTTCACCGGTAGAGGAAGCACCCCTTGCTGTTCCTTCTTCCTCTGGGCCCTGGTCACTACAGCACTGACCAGTGTGGTGTCAACATACGCGGGAATTCTCGTCCATCCCAAATCTCCTTCCTTCCTGGCAATGTTCCCTATCAGCACCTCCTCCACAGGACTGACCATAACCAGGCAACGACAGTATATCCTGCTCCAGTGTCGCGTAATGCATTGGCAGGAACCCCAATGACCGTGACCACACACTGAGGGTGTACTCTTGGTTAGCACAAGGTCCACATAAGGTAGGCGCCGCCTGACCCGTGTTCTCCCTCTTACTCCAGACAGCGTGTAACCCACTGGGTTCAGGACACCTCCTAGCGACTTGTCTGGGCTTCCTGCCGTAGCACACCAGCGATGACTTCGGGTTTTGCGGCCTATTCCCTCTTCCCACCATTCTTTGACTGGCTTGGCGTCTGACTTGGCGGTGGGTTCCCTCCTGACTTTCTCTGGGTCCATCAGCTGGATCCTGTCCTCGGGACCAATCCAACTTAGCCTCCCTGCCCATGCGTTTGGCCTCGCACAGCACAGTGGCCTCTCTAGCTACCTCATCTGCTGTCCGAGGACATGTCCGCTTCA